>JAAAKG020135260.1:0-36295 GCA_010014905.2 Druon quercuslanigerum
ACAGCACCTCGGTTAAGACCTGAGTAAAAGGCGGATCGGACAATAATTTCCGTGACACGCGAACCATACCAAACTTGGGTTTCGACAGCACCTCGGTTAAGACCTGAGTAAAAGGCGGATCGGACAATAATTTCCGTGATACGCGAACCATACCAAACTTGTCATTTTAACATATTCATATAATTGTCACTAACCTAAATAAGTTAAATATTCGAATAAATGTATTAAGGATTTTTACGTATTTCATTATTTAGTAATTGACTAAAACTCAGAACCCGAACTTTGAACACAATACGTTGCACATTACTTGCGCGTATAATCAATGTTTGTTATCGAATTTTCGGCACCAGCTGACAAAACATAATTGTCAAGGAGAATGAAAAGAAATAGAGGTAAGGAAGTTGCGACGTTTGTACCCGGAATATTCTGTTAAATTAATCGTCTTTAACATCAGCGCTCTTGGAGGTGCCAAGCTTTCACTGGTTAATAGCCTGAAAACCATCCCTGCATGTGAACAATATGCCAAAACGCGTGCCCTCAGGGTGCACGAGACTTTTGCCGGATCATCGTATTTATTCCGACACATACTGTAACCACCTATCTCACGGTCGTGAGGCGTGGTCATGGCTGAAATTTTACAGCGATTTCGCTAGGATCGGGTGCAATTTTTCAGAGTAGCACCCGATCCCGGTAAAATCCTGCGGTTGTCCTTATAACAAAATTTTAATTATATTATAAGAAGTATATTAAATAAATAAAAAAATAAATGTTTGTTTCATTCAAGTTAACTGATTTCTAGGTGAGGGGAAAGGCTAGTGTAACATTTGCTCAGGATTATGCGCTAGAAAAATGTTTCGAGTGTGACGCGTCACAATTAATTTTAGGTTCCCAAAGCCAGGTCTGTAGTATTCTGCAGCAGGCCTTTATTAATTTCAAATCTCAATAGCATTAGTAACAGTCTACACTGTTCAGAATTCTTGTATCTCCTGGGATCATAATTATTTTGATACATTTTGTTAGGTTACGAGATTCGCTTGCATCTTTGGAACGTACACACTCAACACTCTTTTAAACAAGCAACATATAATATTTTAAACCATTTTTTTATATAAAAGTGATCTACATACCTTTAACATTATCCTTCATTAGACCGTTTAGAAATTAGCAGTGTGGAACAGAAAATATTTCACTTTGCAGGAGTTTAATATTTTGGAGCACAACATCGCTTTGAACCTTTCTCCAAAGCTAGGTTCAGACTGACCTATTGTAAACACCTATTGTATGGAATACAATTCATCAAATTTGAAAATGAGAAAGTTCATTTTTTGATTTTTTCCGTTTTTTATCTAGTAAACTGTGCAGCGGTTTTGATAGATTCTCATTATGATTTTGTCGAGCCCTGTGGCTGCTTTCCTCACGGTCGAGAGACGTCGCTTTAGATGTGATTTATTACGGTTAAGATTTTTTTAAATATTTTAAAATAAAGTTACAATATTTTTATTACATATAGACCAGAATAATTTATTCTGTTAATTATCAATCCTTTTAGATAGAAGGTAAATGTATATTTTATTAGTGTTTCATTGTAGGAAACTAGTAGTGATTTGACTGTGCATGTAAATTTATGATTTAAAGCAATAATGTAATGTCAGATTTCGGATATCGTAAAAATATTTTAAAATCGGGAAATACTCTAGCAATATTGTTTCGGCTTTTAAAAGAAACCTGTCAGATGCTACCATTTTATTTTTGAGCACTCATCGCATCAATTTACTTTTCAATCCGGAAACGTCCGAAATCAAATAATTTCATAATCGATTACTAAAGTATCAAACAATTCATATTGCAATCTAACCGTTTTAAATTATAATTTCCAATAAAACCCCCAGTTGTTCATATATTTTTAATTTAATAACTAGGTTATGATTTGAACAATATTTGTATAAAGAACGCTTTACGAATAAGCGTTAAAAAACACGAATAATGATCTTTTAGAAAATAGTAAATATTAAATATATTTAAGATCTCTTTCCTAAGAATAGTTAAAATATAATTTCTTAAGTCACAAAATTGGGAAACAACCAATTAGCAATGAAACAATGAAAAAGAAAATGAAAATTTTATCTTGTATTAAATAGAATAATTCATTAATTACAGCATGGACTGGGATTCAATTTAAAATAAATAGACTGCAGTTTGGGAGCGAATGAAATTACAATTAAACTGCATTACGAAAAATAAAATTTTTTGAGTTTGCAAGACTTTAAGTTTACAACATAAATCAAAAACCTAAACATTATGGCCGTGGATGCGTCTAGCAAAATTTTTGAACGTGTAGCTAGATTTTTTTAGTACAAATTCCTGGATCTGGAACTGCAAATTGAAAAAACCTTCGAATGTACAAAGTTGTAAAAATCCGTCAAATCGACCGTCAATTTATAATGAATTCAAACTCATTAAAGAATATCATTGAAGAGTACTTAAGATGTAGGCGTTCGTGAAACTAAAATGTATGTAATTTATTTTTAAATGATTTAAATTATCTAAAAATTAGTGGGCTTCAAAATACTAATAAATAAAGAAGATTTTTACTGTCAAACTTTTGAAAAATATTTGAATTGAGTTGAAGTTTGGCATCTTTTTGTAAAAAAATTTTTTTGATACGAAAGGCCTTGATTTTTTATTATCAATATTATTATTCAATTTGCAGGATGCAAAACGTGGTATTTAGTTTTTTTTTAATTAAGAGATTGATTTTTTTATTGGGTTTATTAAACAGGGTTGCTGACTCTTTTTAGTGAGTTTGAAAATATGCGAGTCACATACTTGTCGATAATCCTTTAAAAGTAATTTCTCGTTAACGAGAGCTGTTCAGTATTGCAAAGTTAATCAGTTTTGGAGGGGAGTTTTTTACCCTTTCTATTTCAAAAGTCTTATGGATTGGTGCCCGGCTGCCTAATGGAGTATCCCTGACTTCTTGTGGGACCATGTCTTCAACCAGGCCACTGAACATATTTATTTTTGCCCGTCTTTGAGCACCTCTTATTTTTATATACATTCCACGAAGGTTTCGATTAGTCTCCACTATTGCAAAGACGTCACCATTGGACGTTGATAATACAGTTTGTTCCTCAGTCGGCATAGGATGAAGAAGCTGGCGTTCTCCTTTTAATTGAATTTCTGTATCGCGAGGGAAAGTGTATCTTCGAACTTCAAAGCGCCGCAACGGATTCGTGTGTGGAATGAGCCGAATAAATCTCAGTTCTTCAAGTCCATATCCAAGTAAAAGTGCAGCAGAATCACTGGTAGAAGGAGATCTGGACCTTTCACGAATAGAAGGCTCGGCAGAAGGCGAAGAGCTGTTCGAAGAACCTATAGAATGTTGTCTCTTGGGAGAATAAGAAATTCCGGGATGGTGAATACCAGGCCTAGGGTTTGAAGTCTGTGAACTCAACTCTGCAACAAGAAGCAGAGCTTTACTTTTTTATAAAAAGCGCAATCGTATGTTGGCCAGGGTGGTCCTTATGTACTCTTCTAGAAATAGTTTTTACGATTTTGGTGCGTATTCTCAAAAAAAAAAAGGTTTTCATTTAAGTAACTTTTTTATTTTTGGGTTTTGATGATATGATAAGAAAAGATAAGGAAGGCATAGATAGGCCCGTATCAAATTGGTTAAGTAATTTATATACTGTATTAATTATGCTGAAAAAATTTTTTTGGAATTACATTCCTAAACTATATTAATTTGGAAAAACTTTACATTTCTAAAATTTCCTAAAAAATTTGAGTAAAAAATCTTATTTTTCATAGTTGAAAAGTTGCAGTTCAGAACTAAATAAAAATTTCATCGAAGCTTGATAACTTTCTTGTAGAAAACTTTTTTTGCCTCAATTAAAGAACACTTCTTTTTGGGAACAGACATTTAATTTATTCTTTAATAGTTAATTTTATTTTACGAAATGGTTTTTCCGCTATTTAGAAAAAATTTCATTTGTTTATTGTCTAGTTCTTCACTGTTATTTCTTATCTATTAATTATTAATAATAAACAAGGTAAGAAATAAAGCTAAATAACTTTAAATTTAGAAAATTTCATATTAGATTCTTATTCATAATTTAACAATTTTTCAGATTCATCTTAAAAGGTGCAAAAATTACATATTGAACCATTATTATTCAAAAGATGAAAAAGTAAAAATATCAAGGTAGAAAGAGTGGAAATTCAATCTTTTTTCAGTAAAAAAGAAACAAGGAAAATCTAAAAGGCAATGAATGTTTGGTTTCTTTTTAATGTTTTTTTGCGTTATTTAATTTTTATTAGATTTTTTTACGATTTTAAAATGTTATGTCAAATTTTTTTAGATTTTTAAAAAAAATTTTAAAGGTCTAGTATCAATCCAAATTCATTTTAGGGTATGTTTGATTTCCTGGCAAAATAATATTGTTGGAAATAAGTACAATTTTGATTAGCATTAGTGAATTTTGTTAAAGAATTATAATTTAGACTTAAGAGCAGAAAGTTATTATAAAAAAATTATAATCTGACTTCAAACAGAACACTTTTAGAACAAAACGGAAATTTTAGGTAATAATTCTAACTCTTTTTTGTAGATGAAGTGACTTTAAAATACCCTGTTCAAGCTCAAAATCACAATTTTTCTACAAATTTCTGCTTTGGAATTTTTATGAAAAATTATGTTCACCAAAAGAGTTATTGAGGATAAGCGCCAAAGATAAGATGTGAGCAAAGACGATCTTCATCTTTTCGAGTTAAAGGAAAAACTGACTAATGTATTATTCAAGAATTTGAGTCAAAATGTAATATATGAATATAATTATGCTTCATTAGATTATACAAAATACATTACAAGTTATCAACGGTGTCTCGTAGATTTTTTGATAACAGATGTTGTGATTTCAGCTGATATTTACCTTTCATCAGGTTTAATTTTAAGGCGAAAATATTGTTTCGTTCAAGTAAATAGATTTTAAAACATTTTGACGATTTTGAAATATTGTCAAGAATTTCAAGAGATTTCTAAAAAATATAAGAATACTATAGACTTTCGTAGTACTTTCGAAAGAAAAATCGCAGACACGTAATAAAAAATGAACAATGAATTAATACTCAGAATAAAGCTCTTTTTAATTTTTTACTTTTAAATTTCAACCTATAAAAATTTTTAAATAATAATTTTTTATTCTGAAACTCAATAATTTAGAAGATAAAATGAAAAGGCTCAACACAATGAAATTAATTTCGTAGCGATTTCTGGTTAAGAAGTATGATCTGCGATATCATTCTGAATTCTATAAATTGAAGAACGAATGCACTTTCTAAATCAGAAGTTAAATTGGTTTTTTTTTCTTCAAATATAAACTTATTAATAAATTGTGAAAACCTTTTTAAATAAATATGTATGAAGTTTTAATTATTTAAATAATAAAAGTAGTTTTTAAAGTTTACATGGCACCTATACATTTGTTTAGGCACGAATGCTTTCAAATTGAAACAGTAAAATCAAGTAACTTGTTTAATTTGTAATATACTCAATACACAGTTCGTCTTATGAATTGCTAATTGAAGAATTTGTGTATACTTAGAAAATCTTTTTGAAATTTATTTTAATAATTTTGATAGGGTGCTTTTATGAAAAAAAGTTTCATAATATATTTCATTATGTCTGTCTTTTCACAAATTACGTGGCTAATTTTGATTTTGTAAATTAATTTATTTGTACGTGGCACATGTTTTGCGACGCAAATGTTTTTGGTAAATTATCTAAAAGAAAATTATCTTAAAGCATATGAGATTGGGCTAAATTTAAAAGCTGTAAATTAGGCTCATATAGTGTGTGTGTAAATATAACAATAAAAATGTACTGACGTCAGAAATTGGGAAATCTTAATCTATGTCATTATAAGTTATAAATTTATCTAAGTTTCTCAAGTTCATATAATAAAAGTGTATAAGATTTAAAGTTTATTCTCCATAACCTGAGTTTCTTTTAAATGATTATTAAAACCAAATAGTTCCATTTTCAACTAAAAGAGATATATTTACATAAAAAATCAATAGTTAAACTTTTATTTTAAAATATTACTTTTCCACAAAAGACAAAAAAATTTTCAAACGCTTGAATTCCACAAAAAAGAAAAGTACTTTAAGAAACATTTGAATTTTTAGCTAGGAAGAATAATTTTCTATTAAAAAAGATTAAGTTTCAACAAAAAATATGAATTTTAAACTAGAATTTATCAATTTCTAGTATAAAATTTAAATTTTCCACCAATACGCGATTTAAAAAAATTAATTATTAACATTTTTAGTTCAAAAAATTATTTCTGAACCAAAAATGTAGTTGAATTTTTTACCAAAAAGATGACGTGCTAAACAAATATTTGCGTTTGCCATTATATAAGAGAATTTTAAACCAAATAGCATTAGTATTACCCTACCGAGATGAATTTTAAATTAAAAGTATAATAATAGACTTCATCACCCGCAACCAGATCTGCATATTCAAAATATATAATTGCGACTGTCCTGCTTTAGCCTATGCGTTCTACAACAAACGCGCTAGAAATTATATCTTAGTAGAGATACCTTTTGCTCGAGACGCGATTTCCGTCAATGAAAGTATTGTACCGCTACCAGAGTTAAATTAGTGCGCTCGTGCTAACCTGCATTACTGGCGGCTACCTCATCTACTGTAGCTCCCGCTAACGTGACCAACGAGCGGATTGACTCGCCCGTGTCAAGGCAGCGTCCAATCGCTGGCCACCCAACACCATCTCCTACCCTTTTCTAATATTTCTTGAACTCTTCATTAAAGACCTCGAGGTTGTCTTCTAGGAAATTGTGTTAAATAGAAATGATAGAAGTTAAATAAAATGTCATATAATCAGAGAAAAAATGTTGTGGCCGACGGACATTCACAGCTGGTTTCTTAATATTTCGATTAGCTAACTGAGCCAGAGTCACTGTTGGTGGAAGATTAGAGGTAGACGGTTGTCTAGACCGAGTGTGCTGATTGAGATTTGTCTACGTTGAGTCCGGGTTATGTACATAGGGATGTGAGGATCGAAGGTTGACATCCAGATCTGCCTACATCGAACAATCCTCCAGAAATCTTGGTTGAAGTCTGCGTAAAATCTTGTGCGTTCAAAGCCCGTCCATTTGATTTAATTATAAGCTGTCTAAACTGAAATATATTTAAATTGAATTGACTAATTAAGTTATGGCTAAACGAAAGATAAATTGAAGTAAAAGAAAATCCGACTTACGATTCGGAAGCTTTCTGGTACGAGGCCTCTGGAGCCTATATCTGTTCTACTCACTACATAATATGTTAAAATATTTTATTTTTTTCTTTATTTTATTGCAAGTGATTCGGCTTTTGCTCCCTCTGGTTACCCACGCTGGGGCATGTGTTTCGAGAGTTCATATCGGGCACAAAAAAATGATGGAGGCGCCGGGTACTTTTCGGGTGGCCCTTCTGTTGCGATATTAGTAATAGAGGGGTTACTCACCCTAAATTGATTACCCCTTAGACCGCCCGTAGCAGATGGGGGTTGGGAGTTTTAGAGTAGGGTTCAGCTGTGAACGGGACCGACTCAGTGTCTTACCGAAAGCGATCCTTAGCGAGTGTAAGTCTTGAGTAACGAACGCGTGAGGTGATTGGTGTGGTCGTGTAGTTGATTGTTTCCAGGCCTAATTGTGTTGTGCAGTGTCATTGTGCAAAGCGACTTACTAGAAGAAGTCGTTGGAAAAATTCACCCAGCTATGGGGTGATAATAGCTACGCGCACTGCGGTGGCAAAAGCAACGAACCGGGTTTGACTTGTCTGTCAAGAGTCTTATTTTTCGAGGCTCAGTTGGCTTTTAGAGCGGAAACTATTAGCGAATTATTTCGGAAAACTACTCCCGAACGAAGCAATCTTTACAATAGTTCTCGCCAGAATTAAGCTAAGCTGCCTTAGTGGAACTCGTCAGTAAGTCGAGCCATTATTGCGGCTGTAACTGACTCAAGTGCAAACCTATATTACGACCCCGGCTTCCCACATAGCAACCAATGCAGATATTGAGATGATCCTCAGTACACCGTGACCTAATGTAAAGCATTTATTTTCGTAACAAATGCATTGCTGAAGTATGAAAAGCTGCTAATTGTGGACGAGATCACAACAAGTTGTTGGATAACCAAGAACACACAAGAAACAACACAAAGGAAAGACCCAAGGACAACTCACGCGTCCGAGATAACAGTAGGAAGGAATCCTCGATCTGACAAGTAATGTTAAATATGAGTCTAGTGCGTGTTCACGGCCCTAAAAATCATATTGACTGTTATTCCTTTTTAGATGACAGCTCAATTGTGACAGTGGGAGAGGAATCAATTATTAAGGATATTGGAGTGGAAGGAATTTACGTTACCTTGAGAATCGAAGCAATCCTCGAATAGGAATTCTACGAAATCGCGAAACAAGCGCGGTAACTTTTTTATCAGGGATGGAAGAGACGGTCAAATGTTTAATATAAGGAACGCACAAATCCTACAAGACTTAAGAACGCTCAACAAAAAATCCTAATTGGACAAGATCGTTGGCTATTAATGATAGCAGAGGAGGTACGCGCATAATCCATAAATGAGCCCGTAGCATCCCTTACACAACTGGGATGGGTCTTACCCGGAAATATGCATGCTAAACAAAGCTGAAATGCACGTGCTCGCGTCATGATGTTCAATGGGCGTACAACCAATCAGAGCGAGGAGGCAAGCTAGGAAAGTCCAGACAACGTCAACCTCCATAGTCTCGTCGAAGAATGTTTTTGTCTTGAACCGATAGGCATATTCCTTCACACCACAAAAAATTTGATCGAAAGACGGAAAGATAAAAGATCGCGTTAAAATGCTAAAAATACTGGAGCGCAAGATGGACAAGGATCCTGTTTACGCAAAGAGATACTGTCAACAAATGGAGCACTGAAATGAGAGCGGCTGCTCGCAGAAACTAATAAACCCAGTAGATGACAGCCCACGAGCATGGCACTGCCCACATTTCGGTGTCGTCAACCCAAACATGCCAGATAAACTGTGTCCAGTATTTGATGCAGCAGATTGCACGAATGGAACTTGTCTCAAAGATAAATTGCTTACAGAAACAAACGGGAAAGCGTCCCTTCCGGGAGTACTTATGCGGTTTGGTGAATGATTGGAATTCGGAACCGGAAATTTAAAACATGACTGTAGTGCTGTTCGGTGTTACGTCATCATCTTCAACAGTCCAATACATTGAAAATCGAAATTCGGAAAATTTTAAAGAAGAGTACCTGTCGGCCGTGGAAGCTGTTACTCGAGAACAGTACGTAGACGACTATCTGGATAGTGTCTGGATCGTAGAAGAAGTAACCCAACGACAACAGGAAATTTCCGATATACACATTTAAGGAGGTTTCAAACTACGGGGTTGGACAAGCAACCACCCTAAGTACTGTGTTCATTGCCACAGGATCTACTTGCAAAAGACTCTATAAACCTAGACTTAGAGCATCACACATAAGAGAATCATTATTATAAACAAATAAAGAAGACAATTTATGGCTTTAGCTATTGTTGACGAAAAAAATAGTTATTTTTAATAGAAATATCCATGACATTATCATTGTGGACTGTGGTTATGGTGATACCCTACCGCTTCTTAAAATCTTGGTATTAACTATAAAATGCCACCGCTGTTAGTTCGTGGAGAAAGGAAATTTAATGCAGAAGAAACAAATGACTCAAGATTGATCGCTAAGGCTAGGTGGATTGTATAGGCAACACCTGGCCACATAAAATCTGTTTTTAAGTTCTTTGAAAATCCTTATTAAGTGTCGTGCTTGCATACAGAAGGCTGAAGCGACCTTATACTTAGCCCAAACAATGTTATGAAAATCACGTGAATCCATCATCGCCCAGGCCAGAATTACAATTGCCAACCTGCGTACCAGAGATGCCAAATATATTCACCTTAATTAACAACAAGAACCTCATTTCCCTAGTCTGGATATAAATTATCTGAAGGAACTAACGGTAGGAATCTATAAATTGAATCCAGCAGGAGCTTACTTTCAAGATAAGTTTGACAGAGAGCAAATAGAAAATTTGGAGTTGGGCGAACAGTTTGATGAAGCGGGTTTAATCAGAGCGCGAGTGTATTCTCGATTCAGACGCGCAACGAAATATCAGATCTGGATATTCTATGTAGAAGACAACTTGGTTGAAGCAGCCGATGATTAAGAGCTACAGATGGATAAAGCATATCACAATGAACAAATACTGCAGTACTACTGTACTTGCCAAACTGGGACCAGGAGAGTCGGATCATGTGCACATGTAGCAAGCAGATTATGGTATTTAAGATACGCGCGCCATCAGCCAGCAGTAGAGTATCCAAGCAGATCTATGATTGATATTATTACAGATGCGGGTCTTAACTGGCTGGAAAATACCAGAATATTTCCATTATTAACTTGATCCTTTTTTAATATTGCCTTAACTGGCTGGAAAGTACTTCGGTATTGCCTTATGTGGTAGGATCGTGTACTGATATCGTGTTTATATTGCCTTGATTACCCGGATTTCTTTTCTTAATTGCATGCACAGAGAGTTGGGCATAATATTAATATTATCGATCAGAAGACCTTAAGCTACAAAATATCATAGGGAAAGTGAGTTGGGCATGATCCCTGAGCGTGGTGCCAAACAGTCCTAGAGGGCCCGTGGAACTACTCTAGTCTGCTACGAAAAAGTATCCTTTTTTGACATTAAGATATGGATATTATTATTCGGGGGATTCTAAAGTACAAACTTTTAAAGGCACAGAGAGTTCAGCATGATCCCTGAGCGTGTTTCCAAACTATCCTATGGTCGAACTTTAAAAATGGATATTATTGTTCAGGGCTCCTAAACTACAAAATATTCAAGGGACACTAATTTCGGCATAATCCCTGAGCTGTACTTTGGTACAACACGGACAAGAAAGTATCCTTTTCTCGATATTTAGGCATATAGATCATTGTTTGGGGGGGTCCCAAACTACAAAATATGAAGGGAACTAAGAGTTTGGCATGATCCCTGTGCGTAGTCTTAAACAGTCTTTAGAAGTCTGTGGAACTCCTCTTGCGTCCATGAAAAGCGAAATTTCGTCCCTCCTATTAATTTTTAGACAGAAAAGTAGTTAAATTTTTTAACAAAAAGAAGACATTTTAACTATATGTTTGCATTTTTAAGTATCAAATCTGCATGAAATTAAAATTGAGTAGAGACACATTTCGCTCGAGACACGATCTTCACCAATCAGAGTATGGTCTGGCTCCCAAAATCAGATTAGTGAATTCGTGTAAACATTGTTGAGTGGCGGCTACGCCATCTTCTGTAGCTGCCGCTAACGTGGTCCCCGAGCGGATTGGTTCGACCCCATCAAGGCAGCGGTCAATCGCCAGCCATCCTCATTTTCTCCTACTCTTTTTTTACATTTATTGAATGCTTTATTGTCGAACATGAGGTTGTCTTCTAGGGAATTATGTCAAATTGGATCTTGTTACTGTTAAAAATTTTTCGTCAGATAATAAAGAGGAATTTTTTTATTTTAATTTTTTTCTGAATTTTTAAGACTTTAATTTAATTAAAAAACAAAACATTTCGGTATGTAATTTGCTTCTGATTAGCGGAAGGAATTATTTTAATTTTTAACACTGTAGTTATTATACTAATCAAGTCGAAGAAGAAATAACTTTGTAATTTTCACATTTTTATTAAGACTATGGTTGCACGCACAAAAAGATTAAAGCGGGCATTTAGTCAAGTTTATATGGTGCATTACAAAAAAGGTTAGGTTATTTTAGCCTTTAATTTATTTAAATAATTCATAAAAACTAGACATACGAATGTAATTGATAGAAATTAAATAAAATGCCATATAATCAGAGAAAAAATTCAATATTCACCATGGCTGAAGGCTGAATTGCAAAAAAGTTTAGTTCTAACGCGACTGGCCCGGCACTAAGAGCGGATGTCTACTAGATGACGATATCCCATCAGGTTAGGGTCGGATCAATTTAGTTAGAAAGGATCTTCTGTGGCATTAATTATGGTGTACAAAGTATTTTGGAATTCAAGTTTCAGATCCATTTAAAATTGGAAATCTAATCAGATGTGGTGGATTGTGAATTTCTCTTACTATTCTAAAATTCTTGAAAATTGGTTTTCTTCTACCTAATGGAGTGTCGTGGACTTCCTGCCGGGTCATTTCTTCAACGTCTTCACTGTGCATGTTTATTTTTACTCGTCTTTGAACGGAACCATTCATTCTATATATTCCACGAAGTATTGAATTACTCATAAATATTGCAAAGATGTCACCATTGGATGTTGATAATACAATTTGTTCTTTGGTTGGCATAGGTAGGTGGCCCGAATTTCCTTCTTTCAATTCAATTGGTTTATTGCTAGGAAAAGTGTATCTTCGAAGTTGGAATCGCCGGGACGGATTCGTGTTGGGTATAAGCCGAATAAGATTTATTTCTTCAAACTTAAATCCGAGTATGGACGAAGAAGAATAACAAGCAGAAGGAGACCTGGATCTTTCACGAAGAGGAGGCAGGACAGAAGGTGAAGACATGCTCAAAGAACCCGAAGCATGATGTTTGTCAGGAGCATTAGAAATTCGAGAACTAGGAAAACCCGGCCAAGAGTGGGAAGTCTGTAAACTCAATTCTGTAACAGGAAAAAGCTTTAAATTTTCTTCTTAAAAAACAAAAGTAGAATTTTCCACAAATTTGCGCTGAATCGGCCATATTTACTTTTTATCTCAGGAAATTAATTTTTAAAATACAATGAACATGGGACTGACATTTGAGTGACGGTTGTCAGAAAGTGTGCAGTGATAGGTGTTGAGAATTTTTTACGGATTTGCGTGGAAGGTGTGACTGGAGTGTGAGGGTGGCAGCCTAGGAGATGAGTAGGATTTTAAGTGTTGAATTGGGAATTTGGCTAGTTAGTGAAATTGAGGTTAAGTTGACAAGGGAGCAGGATAGTTTTGAATTCAGGAGTTTGGGACTTTGTGTGGGACAAGGGTGGATCTCGTAGTGCTGAAGATGGACTTTTTGTTTAGGAGGAATGGGGGAGTGGTTGTTCATATAAAAAGAGAAAGTGAGAAGAGCAAATGTGGTGACGAGGCAGGGCTGAAAAAGAGGTAGTTTACAGATGATTTTGTAAGGAGAATTAAATTGTTTGATTCGCTAGTGATGGCTGTCTTATTTTACGAAGTGGAGGTGCGGGAGTGAAAGGTAAGTGAGGAGGTAAATAGGATACAGGAGAGGTATGTAAAGTGGACACTGGGGTTAGCAAGGCATACGCCGAACTATATTGTTAGGAGTGACACATGAAGAACGAGTTTAGGGCTTATAACCGGAAGAAAAGGAAAGATTGTAGATAGGAGAGGAAATAGATGTAAGAAAATTGTACATATTGCAAATATTAGAGCGATGAAGGCAAGGTCATAAAAGCGAGCGGCTTAAGAGATAATATGTGGATGTATGTTAGTTTTGAAGAGGTTTTGTAAGAGAGTTTTGTAAGGAAATTCTGTTTTGTGAGAAAATCTCTGTGAGCAAGTCAATTTTTAAAGGCAAGTAGGCTGAAAAATAAACGTTTATCTAATTACCTAATAAAATTAACACGAGGCAAATATTCCGACCATTGCAATGCTTTCCTACCAATAGTATGAGATAGAATTGGACATAATCGTAAAGATTGATATAAAATTAGAAGAAATCATAAATATCCTGCTAGAAGCAGAAAGGATAGTATAGGGTTCGATATTATGTGATAGGTTAGGATACAACATAGGTAACTGCAAAGTGAAAGAAAATTATATAAAATTTAAATAACTTGAATACTATATTAAATAGACTAAGAATAAAAAATACCGTTGTTACATAGAAAATTCTTTAAAAGCAAATAAAGATTGAGGTAAAAGGATTTTTTTAAATATCTTCATTACGTACAATTGTCTAACGCAAATTTTTAATACCCACAAAATTTTAATTACAATGCCATTTTGAAAAAGTCCCATTCTGTTGGTTATTTGATTTTGCGCTTATAGCCTTAACCTATTAACTATTAAGAATTAAATATTGCAAACGAATATAATAAATGGTTGTAAAGTGACAGATGGACATAAAAATGAACAACTTTCAACATGCTACAAGGCGGTTAATTAACAGTTCAAGAAATAAAATAAAACTTTCTCAGATTAGGGGAATCCAGTTTTAAATGGAAACATTGAAAACCTTTGGTATAAAATTAAAATTAAAAACCTTATAGCATAATAATTAAATTGAAAACGTTTAAAATTGAATAATTTCAGGTCAAAAATCATAATTAAAGACATTTAAATAATCTCAATCTTTTATCATTTTAAACTGAAAGTCTTAACGGTTGAGCAAGTGTCAGTACTTTTTTCTTAAACTCGCTAGGGATCGCGATACCTTGTAACTGTTGGGAGGTCTTGAGGGTCTCAGCGGGCTATAGATCTGGAATAGGTAACCTAGAGGGGCTTTATTGCGAGATGTAGCTGTTCTGGGGAATTGAGGGACTGTAGCCTGTTGGACATAAATCGAGAAGCGATTCTTTCACTGAACAGCACCAGGGTTAAAAAATCCTTTAACACTCTGGCTCGCTTGCCTTAGTGAAGGTGGACAATTCGGTGCGACAGAGAGGTGTCTAAACAGAGACTATGGCGCTTCTTGTCAAACTCAATAGTACGTAGACCCGCCTTCTGCAAGCGGCGTTCTGCTGGGGGTGTTCCGTATTTCCCTAGCTTTTTGTGTGATTAAATGCGCGACGTGCAATGTGGGTTCGATCCGGTATCTCCTTATATCGATAAGAGCAATCTTGTTCCTATGGCGAAAGCACAGATAATCAGATTTTTCGTAAGGAATAGGAACTGTAGAGGTGTAGAGAGAATGAGAGTCCGCTTAGCGTGGCTAGCAAACAGCAGCCAAGGCACCTTACAGAAGGCCAGGTCTGCGGAAACATCAGCTGCATTAAATTTACGGGCTTGTTCAGGGGCAAGAGGAGGGCACCAGAAGCGCCTGGAAACGCCCTGAATTTGCATATCAATGGCTGAGACCGAAATTTTCATTATGCAGATTAATTTGCACCAAGAGACTAAGAACCCTGAAAATACGCGGAAGGAAAATGTGGTTCAAGGGGTAGTTGTTTTTATATGTAAGGGGCTGCGCGAAGAAGTAACAAGGACATGTATGGAGGTATGGAAAGAATTAACTGTCAGGGAAGATGGAAACTGAAGGGCCCAGGATTGTAGGTGTAAGAAGATCCAACTGAAAGAGAGGAATTGGTACAGAACTGGCTCAGAATAGATGGGGGCCGGCTGGAGTAAGTTGTCGTCAAAGTACTAACTAGGAAATTAAAGGATAACTTAGAGGATATATTTTGGAGCTGGGATGAAAAAATGGGTTGCATGGTGGTGGTCAGCACGGCAAGAGGAAGCGGAGAAAAAGAAAAAAATAATTAGGAAAGATAGAAGGAGAAAGCAAAGGATAGAGAGTAAAAGTAAAAAGTTAAAGAAAGCATGGTACGTGAGGGGAGAGGGGTGTCAGAGAGAGGAAGGTGTTTATCTTAGCGGAGAGACAGGGGATCGGCTACAACCAAGTAAGTGTATGTGGTGTGCGTAAATGAATAGGGCACTAGTACATAAAAAGTAGACCCTTAGGGGACCCCTTAGAAGCTTTAATTTAAAATACGCTCAATTTTCTGGAAATGGGGTATTTTTGGGAACAAATTCAGTTATCACTTGAGTTAGGAAATTTTCGTGAAGAATTATAATATGGACTTAGGGCAGGGAATTTTTATTCGAAATTATTATCTGATTTAGAATATAGAATTTTTAATATGGAACTATAAGTTCAGGAGCTTAATCCTTATAATCACAGATTATGTGATAGTCCAAGACAACATTTTTTTAACTCTCCTTAATTGGCCGGGTAAATTACCAATTGCCCGAGAATTTAAAATTATACATTGATTTGACCATGTGTTAATATTTTAGATGGTAGGATAGTCGGACAAATTCTCATTTGCCAAACGCTTGAAAATGTACCTAAAATTGTAGATATATTTGATTATTATATTCACCAATAGAATTAAGGATAACCACCAATGATACCACAAAAGTAGAAGTAATGCTCATCTTTTTAAATTAGACGAAAACCTGATGACTGTAATAAAGGATAATTTAAATAACAATGTAACTGATGAATATTATCATGCTTCATTGTTTTATGTAACACGTATTATATTCTATAATTATCCTGTCGTATATTATAAACGCTAAGCATGCTTGAAACAGATATTTACATTTCATCAGAGTTTGTGTCAAAGCAATAAATTTACTTACTAAAATTTTTAAAACTAACATCACGATTTATACAGGTTGTCATAAAAGTACCAGGATGGCTGAATGTTTTCTCAGATAAGATATTTTTCAGGCATGTCAAGAACATACTTGAAATAACTTTCAACGAGGAATTCAATGATACTTTTACGTTGGTCATTGGTACTGTGTAACCTGGAAGGTTACTCTGAATTCTTAAGACAAATGATTATGTAGTGAAGAGAGAGGGGATACAAAATATGTCGCAGCTAACTTTAACTTCAGCAATTTTTGGTTAGTTCAGCATCAATAAAAAAGTTATTTTCTGCAGGTTTAATTTCAAAAAAGAATAATTTTTTAAGCGTTATTTATGGAGGTCTAATATTTACTTTTTCAGAGAACAATTATAATAAAAAATTAACATTCGCGGATAATCTCATTTGTCAAAATTTCCATTCCACTCTTAAACATCTTTTATTATTATTCATCACATACGTAATATTTACGTGTATCCTTGGTCTGAATTTAAGAAGTAGATTCTGCTGAAAACTTTAGGACCTTATATTTACCTATTTTTTTAAGCAACCAATAAAATAAGTTTAACGCACAGGCGGATTCCACCCTAGCATATAAAATTTCCAACATTTCTTGATAGGTTGTCATTTAAATACATAATTATCATTATTTAAAAAAAAATTCTAACTATATATTGTTAATAATTATGTTGAAGTAGCATTTAATGATAAAACCTATTTATTTTTATCAAGATATAGGTTAAAGTAGAATTTTCATAAAACTAAATTACACATAAAACAAGAAAATTGGCATCACGATTACTCAAACAAAGGTCACAATAAGTGAGACGTTTATCTTCAAATTAAAGTTTTGTACAGTTTTTAAAATCTTTTTTTTTTAAGAAAAAAAATTAAAACATTCTGAATTTTGTTAGGTGAGAGTGGAAAAATTTAAGTAAAAAGTATTTTATCTTGAAAAGAAGAAGATTTTGAAACTTAAGTATTTTTTGATTTCAAAGATAAAACCTGAAAAAAGGTTGATCCATAGAAATTACCCAATGTTTATAGACGTTTAAAACTAGAAAAAATATAAGATGTTGGTCGTCCATAAACCTAATGAAATCTTTCGAACTTTTTTTAGGCAAACCGTAAATAGAACAATTGGCCGGAGGCTTAAGATCATCGATCTAGTGGACACCTTGTAAAAACATTGGAATAATGGACAGTCCTACAAATTGTAATTTAAGGAAAGTTAAAAAATTTATTATCTATTGCTTCAGTAAATTATTTAAAAAAATGTACCATAGAGTCACTTCCTCTGGTATTGCAGGCGTTAAGTTTCTCCTTATAAAATATCTCTATTTCATGAAAGTTTGTTTCAAGCAAAAATCCTTGTTTTGACAAAAAATTTTCACAGCCTTTACACAGAAAAATAATTACTGGATCTCAGGAAATGTGTTTCTTTGGTTTTGTTTTATTTTACCAATAGTTTATTGTTTATTCTTAATTATCGTTTTCCTGAAGTGAAATATTCTTAAAAATTTAACATGGAAAATTGTATGGAAAGTATTGACTGAGTTGTAGTATATCATAATTATGTAAGTGTCCCGAGAAAGCTACCAGGGTTACGTGGCGTTCAAGCATCGCCGTTTATACGACGCTTTTTGGACGTTCCCGTTTGGAAGCCGCTGTTTACTCGTCTGGCGCTTAGGCGCGGGAATTTCAAAAAATTTCCTGCATTAAGTCCGAATTATATTTGTTCACAACGTCTTCTATTATCATTCTGATAAGAAAATTAGTGAAATTATTCTTAATTTCTAATAAATTTTAATTCCAAATAAATTCAAATAAACTCACTCTAATTAGTAAGAAAATTTGCAAAAAGAAATCTAATTTATACCAATTTCTTTTGTATTGCCATATACCACACATCCAACTTAAGGCTCTTATGTCCAGTGCACCTTAATATCTAGAATGAACCAGAGGTATTTAATTGCGTCTGCGATCTTCAGCCTTACATTATGAAATAAAGGGGCGTCAAATTTAGAAACTTTGTATTTTTTCGTGAAAATAAACAAGTTGGTTTTATTTGGATTTACCAAACACCCTGAGCTATCGCATCTAGGCTCTACGACGCATAGTGCCACCCTTGCACGACTCGCCAATGTTTTCAGATGATACCCCTGACAAGTTTTACAAAGTCATCTGCGTACCACTGGGTTTAATATCCTTTCTATCTAGGCTCCTAAGAAGCCCGTACAGTTCAATGCCGGACTTGTATCCTTGAACGCATTTCCCTAAATATGCATTTGCCTCTTGCTTTCTATCTAGCTTACTGGAGCGCACCCTACACCTTAAACCCTCTTGACAAATGGCTTGTAGAGAGATATTGCTGAAGGCGCTCCCTGCATCCCAGAAGGTGCTCACAGCATACTCTCCTTATTCCAGTTGGATATCCAATACTTTCATGACAGCATGGAGCACATTTTATGCAGAGCGGCCTGCCTGGAAGTCGTGCTGTACTCTGCACGGTACGCTGTGCAGTGGGAAGTCCTAATTCTGATATTTGTATTGTATTTATATTAGGTCTTCTTGTAGATGTCCCAGTCTGAAACCAACCTATTTTTCTTTGCCCTGTTTTATGTGTAGAACGCTTTAGTTTTTTGTACAGAGTTTATTTAGGTGGGTGTTTCACTATTCTGCTTCATTCTTAGATTTAATTATTCTGGTATGTCAATTGTTCTCATATAATCATATTTTCATCTGCCGTTGATATTCTTGCTACCTCAAACTATATGGTGGGAGCTTGCGTCACATTTCAACGACAGAAGAATCCCCTGGTTGTTACATTGCTGAAATAAAGCATCCAACTTCCTAGGAGGTAAGAGCCCCTTATCATCGCCAGAAAAATAAATGAACGTGATATACAACTCTAGCCTTTATCCGCTTTCGCCCGTGAGTATCACCTGAATAACGATAAGGTTCCTGCAGCAGTATTTAGGGCCCAAACTCGCACCCATACCTTTAATGGGTATGCATGTACTTAGTGCTTTTTCACGCAGCCCCTTATACAGTGTGTCCACTAAGTCTGGAAACACTTAAATAACGGTTCAGACAAAATATTACTCAAATGAGTAAAGTCCAATCTTACAGTAACTTTTAACAAGAAATAGAAAGGTGACCTTCAATTTAAACTTAAATTAAATTTGGTTTTTTAAATAGGAGCCCCTATTTTTGACATCGGCATTTGAAAGAGCGGGAACTTTTATGCCTAAATATGTACTTAAGTATAAGGTTAGGTGTAACTTTGCAGTTCATTTAAACTCAAACAAGGTCCGGCTTGGGTTAACGAAACAGCTCTGTATTTCCTCAGGATTAGGTCATTCTTGAATTAACTTTTAACGAAAAATCTAATGGTGATCTTCAACTTGACCTTGAAATTAAACTACAAGGTACTTTAAATGCCAGCTTTATGTTCTTTATGTTTAGCTTGACTCAGAAACAATTGTAATGTCGTAGTATATAGACTGCACCATTTGAAAAGCTAGAGTAACGCTAAACGTAAGAAAGACATATTTGACTATGAAATTACCTTGAAAGTCAATTTAATGGCCAAATTAAGGGTAACCATTGGATTTTTTGTTAAAAGCTGGGCCTTGTTTAAGTTTGAATGACCTTCAGCAGACCTGCAAAGTGACACCTGACCTATGACCTGAGTACATATTTAAACGTAAAATTTTACGCTCTTCCCATTGCCGATCTGAAAAATAGGGGTTCGCGTTTAAAAGCATAAAGTTGACCTTGAAATGAACCTGTAGGTCAGTTTTAAGGGCAATTTGAAGGTCAAAGTTTGGTTTCTTGTTAAACGTTACTCGAAAAATTATCTTTAATAATTTTAATAATATTTTATCTGTGCAGTTATTTAGGTATTATCCGTCTTTTTGGACATCTTGTTATAAAGACACACCCACCCAAGTCACTAATCCTATCCATGTATAATCAGGGTTCTCGTATTAGGGCAATTTTTATCTGCACTATTGATATACACCTGGTCGAAACCGCCGAGTCGCCTTTGCTATCAGGCCAACTCATCTACACCATGGAGATTTCGGTCTCAGCCATTGATAAGCTAATTGGGAGTGTCTTCGGACGCTACTGTTTTCCCATAGCTTTACTGTAGAACAAGCCTCATGAGTTGCTTTAGATGATTCTTAACTGTTCGTCCATCATGGTAGCAAGGTTCTTGTGATATGTGTTAGAAGTCTGCACCACTCCTGGTTAGCTGGCCCCTTTAGCGCCGTCTACCGTCAGCATTAATTTAGGGTTAGATGAGAGTCCCGGATTAGATTTCTCATCCTTTTTATTGGTTTTTTGTGTGTCAACCAGTTTGGTCCGATTTCTCATCTTTTTTATTGGTTTTTTGTGTGTCAACCAGTTTGGTCCCACCAGCACATAGGAAAATGAAGAGAATTTCATGCAGAGCCGCGCTTGTAGAGCGTGGGTCTACATATTAAGGGACCCGACTTGGTGTCCCGAACTTTCCGTTGAGATTCATCCTCTCTGACACCGGCGTGTTCGCTTTGATTAAGAAAAGCAACCGTGGCTACGGGGAATAAAAACTCGCATCCTCGATACTTCAAGGAGCTTTTTATTACTAAAAACCTGTCTGCTCTTAGGTAATTTTTTACTGAACACAAAAAATATTAGCTTGGAAAGATAATTTCATACTTTTGTTTGTTTGCGAATAATCAGTGAATGATATAAAGGGTAAGCTTGGGTTAGCAAGTCTGGCACAGTCATGATTCTTGTCGCAAAACCTGATTAATTTTAATTTTTGTAAGAGTTCTCAAAATTATACTAAGCGCCGAAAAAGCATTAAAAATCTAAACTCTAATACAACGTAGAAGCGTGTATTCCCTCAGACCCAGGATCTCTTTTCCAGGAGAAACAGAAATTTTTAAGTCGTCCGACTTGGAAACAATTCGATCTCTGATATTCTAAAAGTTATAAAAATCCTATTGAATCTGGGATCAGATATTTAAGATTCCATTGCAGGTTCTAATTTTTGTGATTTAGCATCAGATTCAAAATTATGTTATGAACTAATATGGGAAGCAGAAATCTATATATTGTACTCTTTGTACCATTGTCTAACCTACTTGAAATCTTGTTTAGGGTATCGTATTCAACGCCACCCGTTATATTAATGTACGACACAACAGCCTTTTTATCTATTCCTAATGAAATTTAGCCACCATAAAAGTATTTTGTTAAACACCTAAAATAAAAGAAGGGAGCTTCTTTCTAGTTTTAGCTTTTTGATTATTTCATAAAGCTCTCTACCCAGACATAGAACCTTCAGAAAAAATCTTTGGCCCAAAGACAGGATCTATTATAGAATTATTATCAGATAAGGTAGTTGATGTCTATCATTTTAAGACCAAACGATTAAATCTAAGAGTCATGAAAGCATCATAATTTTCAACATTCTCTCTCAAAGCTACAGATTGTTGTCTTTCCAATACATTGTATAGTCCCAGCTGTATTACTTAGCTGGGAAGAAAGTAATTGCAAATAAAACCTAAAAAACTTATATGTCTGTTCTCGATTTAGTTGAATCTCTTTCAAATTAATTATGAACTCTATGCTTTCTAATGACTCTTTAGTTTTCTTTAAATTCACTTTACAGTCTTAATATGTATCCCTGAAAATAAGAAAGTCATCTTCAAAAGAATCGAAGACATGCAAATTGATTTAGGCACATTAATTCCAACAGTTACTTTGATATAAAATTTGCTTTTTTCTCGAAATTGCAACATCTTTCAAACAAAAGATAAATTTTAAACAAAATACGTGAATTTTCCACAAAAATTTTTCGTCGAAATAGTTTAATTTTTAATTTAAAAAATAACTTTTCAGCTAAATAAAAAAACGAATGCTAAAACAGTTAAAATTTTAGCTGCAAAACCTAAAATGTTCTATTCGATAGAGACCCTATAAATATTTCGGATAATATATTGAAATTTTCTAGGAAATCCGTTTTTTTCTAAACACATTTTACAAAAAAAACTTCGAGATGATTTAAACTAGAAGAAATTCTTGTAAAATTCGTAGGTACAAACTCAAATATGCAATAAAAAAAAATGGGATACAATCTGCATTTTTTTGCAGAAATTGTTCTTAAAAAAAATTATTAGAATATATTTAAACTTATACTGTAATATGTTTTAACCTTGTGACTAAAAATATTCGATTGCTTTACTGTATATAAATATATAAAATATCAAATCTTACAGCTTTATCTTGGATTATATACAAGGTAGTGTAGCGCTTTTTAGGTATTAACACTTTATTAGAGTTTGCTTAATGGAAAATGTTTATTCACTAAATTTGGTGAAACTGATATCACAATTCATATAACCTCTTACGTTATAACGAAAAACTATGTTTACCAGAAAAAACGATATACTGTCTACTATAACAGCCTGTTTGAAGCTTTGAAAAACTAATATAAATTTTACGAAAACGAGTTTATAAATTTCAAGACATTTTAAACCATTTAAAAATATTTTAGTTGTCTCTAATTTGGTACACTTAATTAAAAAATAAAATTATAGTTCTACATTTCGTTTAAAATTCCCTTCTTTAATTTTTTTTTAAATTCCGTTCTATGTTAAATATTCCTTTCTCCAAATTAGAATTTTACTTATTTACAACATTTTAAAAAATAGCTTAAAAATATAGTAAGTTCCTTTTTTCCGAAATTAGTAAGAGGAAAATTTCAAATTGTTCAAATTTAGCAGTTGAACTTCCAAACAAATAGTAGTTCAATTATCGACCCCAAAGATGAATTTTGTATTTTGATTGCATTTTGTAGGATATTGTAACTTTAAAGTAGAAAAAGTTCAGCTTAATAAAAAAAGGCAAATTCAAAACAAAATTAATAAATCCTTACACAACGCAGATTAATCTTCAACCAAAAAAATATTTTTAAGTAAAGAAAATAATAAAGATTGATATTGGAAACTAATCGTCAAAAAAGAGCATTCGTTTTTTGAAAAACATCCAACATTAAAAATGTGCAAGTTTTTTTTTTGAAAATAGTGTTTAAATTGTAAATCCATTTTCAATTTGTAAGAATTTTAATAGAAGAGATACAAGTTTAGAAAAAAATAGGTTAAAATTAAACAACTGAACAAAAAATTAAAAAGTTAGCTTGCTCTAACTAGAATTTGCTTTTTATCACAGAATACACTAGGATTCAATTTAAATAAACTAGGATTAATTTTTGAGTTGCATTAATTTATAATTAATTTGATTTTTACTTAATTAAATGAAACATCAGAAATGCTAGATACAAAATTAAATCATAAAATATTTTTATTATTTTTTAAAAATATTATCAAAATCCACTTCAAAGGACCTGACGCAGAGATATTTTTGACCAGTTGATGAGAATAAACCACTCAGGAAGTTTAAATAAGGCAAATTATTTGACTGCATCCCACATAGTATTTGAAGTCTTGGCTTTAATCTAAGACAACCAAACTTAAACAATCTACACGAGCTTCCATAACTTCAACTAAAAAAACTGAAATTTAAATAATATAATTTTTTAAAATTTATCTATAATTAAAGATAAGAAGACTTCAAAAATATTGATGAGTTCCCAAGATAGGATAACGTGTTTGCATCGAATTTCAGTTGACGATCAAAGCTGTTGGCCAGCCTCGTTAGCTAAGCGACTGAAACTAGGCGCCGGCACAAAGAAAATACCTTCAAGACTTTGTTGTATCAAATCATATTTATTCGAAAACTTTTTTTAGGCCATGATGTAAACATTCTCTTAAAAAGATCAACAAAATATTTCTATTAGGGGTTGTTCGAATCAGACCTGAATGAGCTTTTAAACTTTAAAAAAATTGTTTTCTTTTAAAGTAATCACGTTTGAGAATCAGCAGTATAGGTTTTCGCGAGTTACGTATGTTTCCGTTAGCGACTCACAAATATTTTACAGAAAGCTCGATGACTTTTTCTATAAGCTGCAGAACATGTTGAAACCACATACTTCTGGACTGACCCATGTGGGTCATTCATCCTTAAGGAGATCTGTTTAGTATTGAAAACCTGATCAGATGTCGAGGAGAGTCATTTACCCTTTCCATTCTAAAGCTTCTTAAGATTGAGGCACAGCTGCCTAATGAAGCTTCCCGAATTTCTTCTGAGGTCATTTTTCGACCACGCCGCTGTGCATGTTTATTTTTACCCGTTTAAGAGTGTATCTTCTGAGTGCGTGAGTTAGACTGTATTAGGCAATAATTCTTCAATACAAAAAAAAATATTTTGAAATCATTGAGAATATTGAGTCAAAAAAATTATTTTCGAGCGCTGAAAACGCTCTAAGAAATCATTTCCATTAATTCAATTCCTTGAAGTTAGCAACAGGTATTTCAATTAAGCAATTCGTCCATTTGTGGATCAGTCCTTAATTATTAAGAAAAAAAATTTGATATACTAAAAGAGACATTAAAATAAATATACTTAAAATTCATTAAAATAAGTACTTTTTCAATTTATCATTTTAGCATATTTGCTTTTTTATTTTATTAATATTCAATCGAATAAAATAATTATTAAATCTGCTGAAACAAACGTTTATTCCAAATAAAAAAATTAAATTGGATTATTCTGAATAAATATTTTTTTTATTAGTAAATTTTTGATTTTCCGCTTCGAGTAATTCTGTACAAATAATGCTGGCTAACACGGAGAGTATAATCTCACAATTAAAATTAGTTATCTACATTATAAGTTGGCTGCCCACTTTTGCCATTATTTTAATAAAATGAAGTCATGATCCTCTGTCCTCAGCCTCAGCACTGACAGGCTTATAATTCCCTGAAAATTCTTCTTTGCTCAGTGAGAATAAAAATAAATGTTATAAGGGTAAAGCCTATAGTCATTAGCCACTTAAGGAATTTTTAAATTTAAAAACTTGTCAAATAACACAACGAGCATTGAAGGAATTTCTAAGTTACACATATGAATAATAAACTTTATGAAGATTTATATTACCATTGTAAGTTTAGCGTCAATTGTTGTAGATAATTTATATTGAAAGAAATTATATGTGTCTATACTATCTTTACCGCTCCAGGTTAAGCTGTCCTTAATCTAACGACTTGAAGTTTGCAAAGAAACCGCCTTATTGTTTATTTGGAATTGAATTACCAATTTCTGTGCATTACTTAATGATCAAGTTCTCGCAGATATCTCTGTAATTTTAAAGTTGCACATGTTGTTTCCACTGACTAAAACGATATGACTAATAAAAGCCGCGTTCTGTTTTTATTTGACGTCTTTATACGATCTGGAATCTTAATCTCAAATGGCATCCCTGTATGTCGATTGTCGATAGCCGAGATATATTAAAATATGTATATCCAGTGATTAGTTATGCAAGCAAACATCCCTAAAAATTTCTTTGATATTTCTTTCAAGCTTAACTACTCATTTGGAGGTATTTTAGAAGAATAGTGTAATCTTGAAATCGCAGGTGCTCCCATAACGTCTGCACAAACTGGTACATAGATCTCTTGCATAGAATCATTACGATTTCTTTATAGCCGCGACTTTGGCAGCCAAATATTATTCGATAAATTCCACGAAGATTTATACTTCTCTCTACTATTGCAGGGACGTCACCATTAGATGTTGATAATACAGTGTGTCCTTTGGTTGGCATAGTATAGAGAGTATGTAAAAAAGTATATTTTTGAATTGTGAACCTCCGGAACTAATTCGTGTGGGGAATAAACTGAAAAAATTTAATTTGTTTTAAATTAAATCCAAATATGCATGAAGAAAAATGTCTGTTAGGAGGAGACCTAGACCTGACAGGAGGAGACATTGTCCTGACACGAAGAGGAGATTCGGCTGGAGGCGAAGATCTGTTTGAAGTACTCGCCCAATGTCTGACAGGTGAATGAGAACTTTCAGGAGAATGATGAGTGTCAGTCGAAGATATTCCGGAAGTAGGAATCCGAGGGTTTGTAGTCTGCGAACTCAACTCTGCAAGAAGGAAGAAATCTTTACGATTTCCTCAAAGTAGACAGTCGTTCGCTGATAAGGGTGGTCCAGTGGTACTTTTTACATTCTCATCATAATGAGAAGGTTTTACAATAGAGTTTGTCTGTTTTTCGTTTAATTCGTAAGAAACAGCATTCGAAATCAAAAACAAAAGATTTTTTACTAATGATACAAGCTATAAAAAAAACTCATAAATTTTTAAGTGCCATCCAAGTCTTCATTGTGAAATTGAAAAAAATTGTTTAGAAGAGCAGCTAGAATTTTTAATAAGTTTTCGATTTGAAACGAATAAAATGTTAAAAATATAATTATTAAAAATATAATATTGAATTTTGTTACTAGAAAGTAGAAAAATTTATTTTAAAAGGGCAATAAATCTCTCTCACAGAATCTTTACGATTGATTGATAGCCACGCCGCTCTTTTTTATTGAAGAAAAACTTAATGAATTGCTCATGACTAACGAATTTTCTCAGATTCCTTGTCTTAGAAAAGTCTCAGGATAAACAATCTGCGCCCAGGGTTTTTATTTGGAATAAACCAAATTGGTTTGAAAATTATCAAAGAATAAAATATGTCGCACCAGGCCTGAGTTTCCCAGTTTGGTACTATCATAATCCCCTTTACCTGATCCCTTTCATTTGTTCTAAGAATCCTTCATATTATACTATTTATATTATTTTATATTTATATTATTATTTATAGTAATTGCCTTTTTAAATTTGTTGTGTAGTGTCAGGTGTATTTAGTAGCTAGGCAATAGGCTAGGCTATAGTTTGGAGCTTTTCTCACTTATGATTCTATTTAGTTGGTTAACTACTATTTTAGGATATGTAACAAAGGTCGAAGGAATAATTTTCTTCGAAATGTCTCGAACTTAACTTCTCTGAGCTAAAGTCAGCTTAACTGTAAAATCAATTTTTGAAAAATCTTTTATTCTTGAATACTTGCTGGTAGAGCTAAATTTCTAATTTTCGTCCCTGCTTCGATTGTTGATAATTTATGATTAATTTATTTTCAATATTAGGTATAATTCAAAAATGTAGAGCTTGTGAAGGAAATTTTATAGTTCTTCTTTATTAACAGGGGAAAAGATTTCTCTCTTAGTTCTTGTATCGTTTACTGTACATTTTTAGGACTTTCTCGTTATTTTATTAGCTTGGCAGCTTTTATAAATTTTTGTCATCTCTATTCTCATATGTTTGAATTGAATTTTTGGCTATGAGAGCCTATTCTATGAGAGTTTTTAAATCTTGACATTTTGTTCGTTTATGATATTTCTTACATTTTTGTTCTCGTCATGTTTTGCGTCAGCTTATCAAATAATATTACCGACCTCTTAAGATACTATTTCTAGTTTTTTTAGAAAAAGTAAGAAGATTTCTTTCTAGATTTGGCTTCTATTTTTTACTGAAGAACCGTTAAGGTAGTTGTCGTGCTAAAAGTCAGATATCTAAAAAGAATAGTTTTTATATGATTTTATGAATCAAGATATTATAACTAATGCCACTTCAAATTAAAAACATTATTTTTAATAAAAATGTTGAAATTCACACAAAAAACAATAATTTTATAATGTTTTCGTAATTCAATTTTTTCGGACCGTTGCTTCTTACCTTTTTTTCTAGGAATACATTCTCTACAACTATGCTATTGATAATTTTAAAAATAACTAAGTACTTTTAAAATATATTCATTTGTTAAAAATATTTTCTTAAAAAATAATTTTTTCTTTGAACGAAGTGTTCTAACGATTTCAGCTATAGAAAAATTTACTTTTGAAATTGAAAACAGTAAAAACGTAGAAAATGGTTTCCCAAAAAATAAGCTGTCATTTAATTAAATAAAATTATTTTTCAAAAGTTTGCAAGAAGCGATGGTCCGGAAAAATTCAAATACAAAAAACATGATTAAAATAATTGCCTTTTTTCTGAATTTGTATATTCTTCATAAAAAATAATGTTTTTTAAAATTGAAAAACACATAAAACTTACATTTTTCGTGTTAGATGGAAATTCACAAAAGTCTATTAAAATTGGGAACGCAGGAATTAGTTTTTGAAAATTTTCTTTGCATATATTTGCAACTATTTAAAATATAATTTAAATTGCTATGATTTGATTTCATTTTTTTTCGGAATTTGAGAAAAAAGCTTTTTCCTTTGTTTTAAACCCTTTGATTCATATCTTGATAAGTGTTGTTTCTTGTTTGTTAAGCTAAAGGGGATCTTCTTCAATTTAAACATTAAATACATCATTATTTTATTCAAAAAAATATTTAATAACTATTTATCCGATCCGATATGATAGCAATTAAATAAATCGCAGTATTATTAGAGAAAAAAGCTTATGAGTTCAAAAATTTGAAGGACACTAAATTTTGAACTCGCAATGAAGTTATCAACGCAGTGATAAGATCGCACGAAATCCTCCGTTGCGGCAATGATCCAATACTCGACGTGTCCTACGTCGCTTCTGACATGAAAAATCATTTTACGCAGCAATTTTGGCAGTTACTTACACACTACGATTGTTTTAAAACGAAGTAGATTTAATCTCCAAAGACGCATTTTTTAAATTAAGATTAAACCCTTTGAAAATTACTGTCAATTCTCCTCGTAAGAAAAAATATGCATTCTTCTATTGCGTAGTGGATTTTCTAAGGATAGTAAGTAACTTTAAAACTGTAATCTCAGAAATGACCTGACCTTTATTTTATAAATAAAAGTTTTTTAAAAATATATTTTCATGCTATATTTTTTACTGTTCAGTATAGGAAATCTTATCAGATTTGGCGAAGAGTCATTTACTCTTATTATTCTAAAGTTCCTTAAGATTAATGAATTTTTCCCTAATGGAGTTTCACGAATTTCTTCGTGGGTCATTACTTCAACCTCGCCGTTATGCATGTTTATTTTTGTTCTTCTTTGGCAGCCAAATATTATTTGATAAACTCCACGAAGATTTTTATTTTTCTCCAGTATCGCAAAGACGTCACTATTAGATGTTGATAATACAGTTTGTTCTCCGTTTGGCATAGGCAGATGAACATTATGCCTTCCTTTCAAATAAATTGGTATATCGCTAGGAAAAGTATATCTTTCAATTCTGAACCTCCGGAACTGATTCGTGTGAGGAATCAACCGAAAAAATTTAAGTTGTTCTAAATTAAATCCAAATATGCATGAAGAAGAATGGCTGTCAGGAGGAGACCTAGAGCTGACAGGAGGAGACCTTGTCCTGTCACTAAGAGGAGGCTCGGCAGGAGGCGAAGATCTGTTTAAATTACCCGCCGAATGTGTGACAGGTGGATCAGACCTTTCAGGAGAATGATGAGTGTCAGTTAAAGAAATTCCGGAACTAGGAACATCTGCCCGAGGGTTTAAAGTCTGTGAACTCAACTCTGTAAGAAGAAACAAATCTTTACAATTTCCTCAAAGTAGGCAGTCATTCGCTGATAAGGGTGGTCCTTAGTTACTTTTTACATTCTCATCATAATGAGAAGGTTCTACGATAGAGTTTGTCTGTTTTTCGTTGATATAATTGTTGTTGTCTTTGTTGTAATGGTTCTTGTCTGTATACTAGATAATTTTTAAAAGCCTTGTCGGATTAGGTTGCTCTGTAAGACTAGTTTTTAGGACCAAAAAGAAAGATCGAGTTCGTCACCGAAGGTTCTAATTTCAAACACAATAAAAACGGAAGAATAAAAAATTATATTTTACGGTTAGACTTATATTTTTTCTTTAATTCGTAAAGAACAGCATTAAAAATAAAACGCAAAAAATTTTCGACAAATGACACAAACAGCGTAAAAAGTCCAAAATTGTGAAGAGCAATCCAAGTCTTCATTGTGCAATTACTGGAAAGTAGAGAAATTTATTTCAAAAGAAGTAATTAAATCAGGAGTATCTTGAAGGCGTAATTAGTTTAATACTGTATACTTGTACGTCTTTTTATATAAAAAATTAAAATTTGTTGAATGCTGCATTTTCTAAGATGATACGAGAAAAAATTGAATTAACAAAATTTTTGACTGGAGAAGGGAAAATTTTATAATTAACGAATTTGGTTAACGCAGTTATCCTTCCAATAGAATCAATTATTTTGTCATACAGTCTAATAAAAAGCAATAGATTCAGATGTCAAACAGTCATTAATTTATCTCTTAATTGTAAAGCACTGTACGGTTTGACCTGTCATTGCAGGTCTTCTTCGAAGGTAAATAATATTGCGAAGTAATATTGAGAAATTTAACAAGAGTTTAATTCGTCGCTATTTCATAAAAAGCATAATTGTGGAATACACCGACAATTATTGTTTTAATAACTATGTCTAAAAGAAATATACTTTATTTAGGAAAAACAAATATTGAAATTATTTAAGGCAGACATTATAAACAAGCGTCAAATAATCAATATGTTATAGATAAAGCCAGTTTTTACATGAATCATCAAGAAAGGCGGATACTAAATTGGAATCTTAAATGAAAACTTCGCGAAAATTAAATTAAAATAAAAATAAAAATAATTATATTAATTATGGAAATTTCATTGAATTCATTTGTGTATATGGACTAAATAATTCTTGCCTCATAAGTATTGTTTTTTGAGCTAAAATTTTACTATTTTTAATTTCAAACTAAAAATAGTGATCCGATTATCCTATATTGTCTGACAGAGCTTCCTATTGCCAACCTGGGTGCTTTTCCCTTAAGATACCATAGCCATTAAAAGAAGAATATATAACCAATTTTTTATTCGATAGGCAAGCAATTAATTTTTTTATTTGAAATTGATAATATTTTAATAGTGGGGAATTTTCTTACTCATTTCTACATTTTTCTATGAACTATGTTTTGGAAGCAATTGCAGTTATGAATTAGCACGTGACTTGAAAAATAATTTTAATTATACTTTAGAAAAAAGGAATTAAGGAAAATAAAAAAATGACTGGGAATTAAAAATCATCTATTGTATAAATTCTTTTATATATTAAAAAATCTGATAGAAAGACAAATTTAAATATAAAGATATTATGGACAGTGCGACTCACGAATATTCTAGTTCTATAATATATTGGATAATATGTATACCCCATAAACGTTTTTGGTTTGTTTATAGGCGGCAGACTTGTTCTTATTAGCTAATTACTTTACACTGAAGTCAATTTTAAGAAAAAATATACCTAATTTGGTAAAACTGATATCACAATTTTAATAATCTTTTATGGTTCAGAATAATCAAATTTTAATTTGGGTAATTTGTATAGAGACTGCAATTTTCAATCAAGATAGATTTTTCAGTAAAAAAATTATTTATTATTATTGTCTATCCTAGGTCACGTATCAAACAACATTTGCCATGTATCTCTGCTTTTTAAATAAAAATGTATTAAAACTCTACAATTTTAATTTGTAACATTAATGTTTAAATATTCTGAAGTCACAATCTTAGTTTCATTGTCGATAAATAGGGAATTGAAAATTTCAGATTTGAATCATACTGTTATAAAGTATAGTCTTTAAACAAAGTCTTAATTTCTACATATTTTTAATATAATAAATAAATTTTTAATATAAAAAACATTTTAATGGGAAAGGCTGAAAAACTAAGCGATGGTAAATAAGACTGCTTATATTTAAAAAACACCACAGAATTAAAATTTTTAAGTTTTATATTTAAAAAATAGTTAAAATTATAAATAGTTTTTTAATTAATATGAATTCTCACGGCAAGGATATGATTTTTAGAAAGATTTTAGTTGAACTTAAACGCAGGAACAAATAATTGCAATTTTATCTTGAGTTTACTGGAATTCATTTTTATTTGCAGAATCAACAATGATTTACTTCGTATTAACTATAATTCAGTTTTCAGCTGACAAACTTTATACTTAACTAGAATTTTACTTAAATTATTAGAACTCTATTTGAATTATTATATTAAAAGTTCAATTAACAGATTTTAGTTTAAATGAATTAGAATTAAATTTACATTAACTAAAAGTCTTTTTCGAATACTAGAATTTAATGATAATTTATTCAAATTTCTCTCTAACTAAGATTTCTATTTAGAATGCTGGATTTAAATTTTAAATTAAATAGTACATATTTAACTGTAATAAACTTAATTTGATAAATTCCTATTTACATTCTCTAGAATACATTTTAAATAAACAAGAATTTCTAGGAATTCAATAATTCAATTGCTAAAGTGTAAACCAATAATTATTAAAAATAATTTAATTTTTCTTTTGGAAAAAATGAATTTAAAAATCCCTCTATAAATTGATAATTATAACTCTTTTCCAGAATTATGTTCTAAAACAGAAATCTTTAAAATCTTTAAAAATTTGTATAGTCCTTATCTGATGGATTGTAGACTTACAGCTTGTTCTTGTCAGTTATTTACATTATATTATAGTCAGTAACAACGCAAAAAAATACTTAATTTTTTTAAACGGACAGTACACTATTAATATATAGTGTATCTACTGAAAAAAATTATGGATTATAGGAAATGCGTTTCTTTGGTCTATGTTTCTTGTACCAAGACAACAGACACAAAAACAATGCATTAGATCAGAGAAATAATTGTTTATTTAATATTTCTTAATTCCAAAAAATATTTCTTTGCAATAAATGTCAAAATTTCAAAGTTAAAGAAATGTTTTATTGGGAGCTGAGAACGTAGTTAATCTAAAATCTGTTTTCACACCCTAAGAAATTTTTTTTCCGATTTCAGTGACATCAACAACAATATTTTTTCAAGAAAAATAATTATTTATCAAAATAAAATAAACATTTTTCTAATGCTACGACCTGATAAGATTATTGCACGAAAATTATATACAATAAAAACAAATATTGATAAAAAAAATAAATATTGATCTATTTTTTCGGAAGAATTGCAATTCATTAACACGATTAAATGTTTGTTTTATCAATGAAAATACTTTTTTAAATAAATACATTGGCATTTTGTTGAGATAAGTGTTTATTTAAATTTAACATTATGGCATATATGTTTCTAGCATATTGAATATAATTTAGTAACCTAATTTTGATTTCTAGATTATTTAAATAAAATCATCGTTGATTTTAAAATTAAAAATTAACTATATTTGACAAAATAAAGCATTTCAATTTCCTGTTTCTTTGCTTAATTTCAACTTATTTTTCTTGAACTTGTTTATTTTTTACTTCAAATCCTATAAGAAAATTCAGAAAGAATTTCTAATTAAAAAAATTTTTTAAACAGGAACCTCGACAATTTTAAATTTTCGATATTTTTCAAAATATCCAAAAATTGATATATTTATATTTAAATTAACTAATTATTAGAATTTTATTAAATGATTAATAATATAAGCATTCGTCGGTTAGACATACCTAGAAATATTGATAAAAAAGTTGTCCGCTTTAAATGGGGTTAAAGTTATAAATCCTACCTAATTACTACAAATTTAAATACAAAAATTTCGAGTTTGGGAGTGAATAAAATTTAAATTGAACAATGAAACATAAATTGTAATTCTTGGGCTACCAAAATTTTGTAGGAAAAAGCAGGATTTTTTTCGGTCAATCATTTAAAAAAATTCAAGTTGAAAAGTAATAATTTTTAGAAATAAATAAGTTTATGTGAATCAGGCATTTAATTAAAGAATAATTAAACATGAGCAATCATACAATTCAGATTAAATTTATTTTTAAACCATTCAAAGTAGGTAGACATTTTTGGAATATAATAACAATTAAAAATTTAAATTATCGGTTTTGTGGAAATTTATTACTATTATATTAGAATCAGTGAAAAAGGAATTAGTCTTTGAAGGTTTAATTTATCTTTGCAAATAATTTTAATCATAATTTAGTTACCTGATTTACGTTTTTATTTTTTATTTGGAATAAGAGAAGAAAGCCTGTTTTTTATAGGGGTTTATGAATAGATACTTTAATTAAGTTCAAGCAGGGTAGATTTTACATTTTTTAAATTTTGTTAAAGATGAAAGAAAAGAATTTTCTTTTTTAACCTTCTTATTTAATTGGAATAAAGCAAATTTTAGTTTTAAACTTTTTTCCTAAATGGAAAAGAAACTTTCTTAATTGTTAATATTTTGATTATTATTTTTGATGATTCGAAGGGGATCTGCTGTATTTTACTTATTTTTTTTAAATAGATATTTTGACCAAGTAGAAATAGGGTCGATTTTTTTTTACATTTTACCTGAAAGGAGAGAAAAAAATTTTAATTAAAATATTCTTATTCAATGGGACATAAGGATATTTTAGTATTTTCAACATATTTATCGAGTTAGAAGAAAATTTTAGGTTTAACATTTTTATTTCAAATTAAAATGCGCATGTCGTAAAGTTCGTGTTGCTTGTTATAAGAAAAGTGTTTGTTTAGTTTACAAATTAAATAATTTAACAATATAATAATTTAACATTGGATGACAACTTTAATCAATTCTTTTATTAATATTATTGAAAATTCATGATAACAATTATTTAGGTTTAAAAAACAGTTTCATTGCATATTTTACTCATTCTCTCATTTAAATGTTAACTTTTTATATTGCAATACTTACATATTAATTTTTCTCAAAGTGAACGAAAAAGATTGCGATAATTAAAAACAATTGTGACCAATTTAACATTTTTTCTAATTGTTTGATAAGAGCTTTAACTAATTATATAATTATTATCATATTAAAAATTCATGTTACCAATAATTTGCGTTAAAAAAACCGTTTATTTGCGTATTTAACTCCTTATCTCTAATGTTAATTTTAATTTTTTATAGTGGAACAATTAATTATAGATCATTTGCAATGTGAACAAAAGATTGTAACTTTTGAAAAACGAATTTAACGATTTGAAATGATTTTCTAAATTTTTTATAGCAACTTTAAAGAATTCTTTGATTAGTGTTATTGAAAATACATGTTACTTATAATTTGCGTTAAAAAATCGCTTAATTGCATATCTTTAATCATTAGGAGACCAGCAAAAATTGCCATTTTTAAAAACAATTCTATTGGATTTAAACTGTTTTTTTGAATGTTTATAGAAAAACTGCAATAAATTGTTTTATGGATATTATTAATAGCAACTTACACCTGATTGGAATTCCACTTAAGTTATTGTGGTGTTGGTATCTAAAATGTATGTGAGGTCCTGATGGCGCTGCTTTTCCTGACTCAGATCTCGGTCCGCCCAGGTCCTTTTCCGCGAGCATGAGTATGTCTGAACGAATATCGCATGAAAAGGAGGATGCGTCATACAAGTGCTAAACAACCAATTACCGCTCAAGCAAAATGGTGATGTTAATAATGCAGATATCGGAGGAAATCGCATAAATGACTGAGTCATCGTAAGTATACCTCAAATGTAATAAAAAAATATATGTCTATCGGGTTTCACTGACAAAGAAGACCGTGAAAAAATCGATACTTTAAGTTATGTAATGGGCGAGAAAAGTGAGGACATTTGCGTTCAGTTTCCGGAACCACCGCCTGAAACATATGAAGAAACGCTCCAAGCGTTTGAGGAGTATTCTATTCAATGCAGGAACGTGATGTTTGAACGCATCAAGTTCAAATCGCAAGTGCAAGATGCCGGCAAGTCTTTGTATTAGTTCATAACTGACGTTAACAACTTATCTGAACAATTCACCTTTAATATACTTGTATATATAAGTACTAGTGTTATTTAAGGAGAGTAAATATAAAGTGAACTATCGGTAGAATGTCAAT
>JAAAKG020135261.1:0-13583 GCA_010014905.2 Druon quercuslanigerum
GACTGGGGCGGTACATCTGTCAAAGAATAACGCAGGTGTCCTAAGGCCAGCTCAGCGAGGACAGAAACCTCGCGTAGGGCAAACCTTGTAACCTTCCTAAATTTCAGGCTTATCACTGACTTTATTTTTTTAAGTGAGATATTCCAGGTTCGGTAGAAAGCTTTAAAAGATGTCTGTTTAATTAATTATTAAAAACAATACAAAATTGTAAAGTTTTTACTATTTAATTAAACAGCTTTTTAAAAATAAAAAATAACATATAAATATACTCGAGTCTATCAACCACCGATATCGTGAATTGCTTATCTGGTGTCGCACTGATTGCTTTTCACGTTTGCGAAAATGATGCGTAGAGATTCAAATCAACCGCCATTATTGATTACTGCGTACATGTTTACTGCGCAACTTCACATCTCCGAGCAACCTCGGTAATAAAATTTAATATCCATGATAAATAATGATTGGAAAATGCATCCAAAGTAATTTCTTAATCCTAAAGACACAGGCGACACCTTTCAAGGATCCCATGTTATAAATAAAGTTATATATTTTCCTGAACCCCATTCATTCATTTTTAAATGAAATTAATACTTTAAATAAAAATATTTGAGGACTGAGTACCTTTTCTCAAATCTACTGAATTAAGTGTGGATAGTTTTTAACTTTCTTAATTAAGAGAAGTTATGAAATTCAGTCATATTGTTCTAAAGTTCTATTTAAATTTGAGATGGACTCTAGAATTATTTTTTTTAATGATAAATAAGATACTTACTGGTGCGGTTTGTGAAATTAATTTACTTTAAATTCAAAATCACTTTTTTGGAATTCAGTTCTGTAAGTGATTATTAAATTTTATGATATAACATTTATCAGGACAATAATTAATTATTCTTCATTCATTTTTGGTAATTGTAAGTCCTATTGTCGGGAATAAACAAAAATTTAATTTTGAAACTCAACAGAGACGAGGTCAATTCTATATTATATAGATCAAATCTATATATAAATTCTATATCGGCATTTCTCAATCATTATTAATTTATCAATCATTAGTAACCAATCGGGTTTTCGGTACAACGCCAGCGCAGTGCAAAAAATTACCAAGATTGGGTATTGGGTGAACACTCCCCCAGAAAAGTTGATAGCATCGAGGTCTGACTGTACCTCATCACCATTTGACGAAGTGCTGATTGGGCTACCGCCCTTGGTCGGTAAGGTAATCATGTTCATGCACATCAGGAATAGTGCAAGTACCGATTCCGCACTTTCAATAAATATGTACCTGGCCATTATCCCAAGATTTCTAATTAACCATTGACATGCAAAGATTCCTTACATTATTATTTTCTCAATGCACCTACAAACTTTATATACCATGGCGAATTTTAAATACTGTGTCTACTGTAAAAATTATTTTGTCCAATGAAGTTTCCTGAATGGAAAATTTGGCCAGCAATTTAATGCTTAATGTCCTGTATCATATTTATGGAGTACGTTGTAGGCGTAAGTATGTCATAATTCATTATTTATAGCCGCCTCTTTATATGTAAATTCATCATGTGACACTTCGCCTGTAGACTACCCAGCTCCAGGTTAATGTCAGGTATAATTTACCTCCTTATCTAATACGCTGACCGTCATTACCCTTACCCTAGCTGACTTTGCTCCAAATTAATGATTACCTGCAACACTTTTTACCCCCCGCTTTTTATGTGCTTAGGATGTCGGAAAGTTATTATAAATATATCGTAACAATGTCGTAAAGACATTGTTACTACTACTTTTAACGTAGAATCTGAATTTCACAAATTTAAAAGTTGATCTTGCGGGGTTTTTTTTTTAGTTTCTGTGCATGATACGGAAGGGATACTATGTGTATACTATTTCCGCTTAATCGGTCCACTAGAGGTAGAAAAATACGGTAATGGTTATATATTCTCACCTAAACACGAAATGCCTGCGAATGTTAAGTTAAACTCATCTCTATGCTTGCTCGAAAAATTCTTTAAGTGATAATGGTGTAATCGCCTTTCCGTATATAAGTAACTTAAAGTAATTACTATATTGGATTGTTGAAGTTTCATTATTCATCATAAGAGATTAAACGCGTTGCTAAAATGCAGGCGAACGGTTTGATCGTGACGCGTACCTAACACTGAGCGACTGACTGCATTTGTTCGTCCAGTAGAAAAAGGCAGTAAAAGTTAGACTATTTGCGCTTAGTTAAAAACGAGTGAAAGTATAAGGTAAACGTCCCAGTAATCGTGAGCTTAGTCCCAGTAATAGTGATGCCAATTTTCTTGCTTTTTATTAAATTTAAATTAATGTAATTTCTATTTGCTGTTATAAAATGGTAAAAGTAATTGAGTTTCATAATTAAATTTTCTTTTCGACATATTTTTGTAACAATATACACAAATTATAACCTAATTTTACGATTACTGGGACCGTCACTATTACTAAGACACTTACCTTAAATTTATTAATTGACACTTTCTTTAAATTCGAATTTTAGGTTTTTTTCATTGTTAGAATTAACAAAGCTTATAAGAAATAAATCTGTTGTAAGATTTACATCCACGGGTGATCAATCCGTGAAAGAGATACTTTTACAATGGATTTAAACTCCTTTATAGGAATTCTTAAAAATCTGGGTGAGAAGGGTCAATTACAAGATGCAACGAGTTGTGGAATTCATCCGTAGGTTTAAGTTGTAATTCAGTGATATTGAAGTGAACACAGGAAAACCGTCCGCTTAACTCCGAAAACACTTCGGTCAAAAACATCGACACCGGGAATAGTCCGGTTCTATCTGCAATTAAACCGCAGGATTTCGTTGTCATTGGGTGAAATCGAATTGAAAACGGAAAATCGTCTGCTTGAATCCGAAATTCGTCCGGGCAATAAAATCGAATCCGAAAATAGTCCGATTCTATCCAAAATTTATCGCATCCGTCAGACCGTCCAAAACGCGGAATCAACCTGACCTAACCTGGACTGATTGAATCAGTCAGACCGTACAATTTTCGGATTCTACCAGATGGCATTTGGATTTATTCCCGCCATCATTTGGCCGAACAAAATTCAGACACGACCGGTTTGAATCTGGAGGACAAAAACCGGATCACTTTTTGGACAATTTAGGACAAATTTCTAAATGCGGGATTTGTCAGAAATTTGTCCGGAGTTCTTAGCAGGGCCCCCTCCGCCAGAGTCTCCGGACCTGTGTATACGACCGTGTTACAGACACTTACATAAAACTTTTATTTCTTAGCACCTGGAACCTACAGCCCCGAGAAATTCAACCCACATGCAGGACCAAAATATAGTTTACATGGCAAAGGTCCTTCAGAAAAGCCCAATCAAAATCCTGGTTAGTAGTTGTTTTCAGAGAATAAACTTTCCTTTCTAAACATGTGAAATAATTGTTATAGACACTTACAAATAACTTTCATGTCTTAGCACCTGGAACTTACAGCCCCGAAAAGTTCAACCCACATGCAGGTCCAGAATACAGTCTATATGGAAAATATCCTTCAGTAAAGCCCAATCAAAATCCTGGTTAGTAGTTTGTGAAATCCAAATCTTTGTTTTAAAAATAAAATAACGTAATAGTTACGAACGTTTATAAATAATTTTTTTTTCTTAGCACCTGGAACTTACAGTCCTGAAAAATTCAACCCACATGCAGGACCAGAATACAGTCTATATGGAAAAGGTCCTTCAGAAAAACCTAATGAAAATCCTGGTTAGTAGTTGTTTTCAAAGAACAAATTTTCTTTTTTAAACATGTCAACTAATAATTACAGAAACTTACAAATAACTTTTATGTCCTAGCGCCTGGAACTTACAGTCCCGAAAAGTTCAACCCACATGCAGGTCCAGAATACAGTCTATGTGGAAAAGGTCCTTCAGACAAACCCAATCAAAATCCTGGCGAGTAGTTTTCAAAGAATGAATTTTCTTTTCTAATATTTTCAAATAATAGTTGCTGACACTTACAAATAACTTGCATGTCGTAGCGCCTGAAACTTTATGTTCAAAAATTTGTACAATCTTCTTAAATCAGATGCTATTAAAGTATGATGAACGAACATTTTTTTAGCTCCTGGTACTTATAGTCCTGAGAAAGCAAACTACACACATTCACGGCAGTATACTTTCGGTATTCGGCCAGATAATGAGAAGCCAAGTGTTACGCCAGGTATGAAAAAAACAAGATTTTATGTTGGCTAAATTTCAAACTAAGTATAAAATTATCAAGATCTAAGACCAATTAACTGTTCCATATACCTAATTGACATTTTTTGGCATCAACACCCTGTACACGCGAAATGCTAATTGAGTTGTTTGGGTATAAGTTTTTTATGAATCAAAATTTTTTTTATGAAACACATGTATTATCTTTAGCTCCTGGAGCCTATTTCCCGGATAAAGTAAATATGGAAAAAAATATTCAGTATAGTTTCGGAATGAGAGTTGAAAATCAAAAAATAGAATACATGCCAGGTAAGAAAAGCTAACCCAGTGGACACAAATATTTCAACGTCTTTGCGACATCGTTACGACATCTTCCCGACAACTTCACGATATTCTATGTCCAGGTCGTTACGGTGTCTTTCCAATATCATAAAGATATCCTCAGATAACGAGACGTCTTTATGATATCATAAAGATAACTTAACGAAATAGACATAGGATGTCCTAAAGTTGTCGTAAAGATTTCGTAACGATGTCGTTAAGACGTCGAAAAATTTTGTGCCGACTGAGAAATTACGATTGAAAATTTAAAAAATACATACAGAAATTTGAAACGATTTTTTGCAGGTCCAGGGCACTACTTTCCGGAAAAAGCGCTGATGATTCTCGAAAAGGCTTTCCACTTCAGCTTCGGATTGAGACCACCCATGGAAATATTAGGAGATATTCCTGGTAACAAAAAAATAATGGCAGGACAGCATTTTGGCTATAACACCGCTTTTACACGATGCATGAACCTAATTAACACTGCGTTTGAATGTTTAGGATAAAAACCCAGTGGGCACACAATTTGGCGACATCGTTACGACATATTTACGCCAACTTTACGACATCGTATCTCCATGTCATTACAGAGTCTTTTCGATATTGGAAAGACATTGTCAGATCGTAATTTTGTGCCCACTGGGAAAGCTTTTCTCGGGCACTTTCTTTTTAATCGTCGATATTGAACAGGATGAGAAATAACGATGTGGAGGTCGATTCTCTAGAGAAATAATTTTACCTCGTAATACACCAATATTTTATTAGGTGCGATTCATATATCAAGAAAAGAATTTAGTATATTAAAATAAATTAAATTAAAAATTGCAGGAGCTGAATATTGTTCTAAAATTCTTTTCTTCTATTTAGAAAATTGGATACTGACTTACAATACCAAAAATAATTGCGATTCATTTTCACCAAATGTTTGATTTACAAAGTGTAGAAAATTTTCTAACGAATTGACACTTTGAAAAGTTTTTATATTTTATAGGACAGTTTACGCTATTCACTTTTTTCATGCACAAAATAACTGTATTTCAGTTAATTGAGCATCCTTATAATCCTTGAATTCTGACTAGAAATGAATAAATTTATTTTCTCAATGCCACAACAATTCAATTGGGAAATTAACATTTTTTGCCTTTTTAGCACCTAACGTATATAATATTCCATCTGCGCTTTGTGGATCTAAGGAGGGTAACAAAAAAACAGCTCCAGCTTACTCAATTTCGGGGAGGCAAAAGGTCTCCACTGACGATAGGGTTCTTGTACCAGGACCGGGAGCCTACGAAGCGATAAAATCGGACGCTGTTCGGGCAAAAAGTCCTGCTTACAGCATTAGTTCACGGTTCCAATTACCCGACGATCATTCACAGCGACCGGGCCCTGGAGCACATTGTCCTGAAAAGGTATGTTACATTTTAGTTTTCTATCTCTGTTACGCACATATTTTCAGCAAACGATATTCAAGTTATCATTTTACTACCTTCTGAATTAATATTTTCTGTCCAAGTTCTTCTTTTGTAGGTCGTGTACATTTTTCCGAAAATTAATTTATGAATTTTCGTTTCTGGCAAATTTTATTCGTGACGAATTTCGGTTCCTACAAATTATGCCGCCAAGAAACTCTTAGCTGGCGTAATTTTTTAAGATGTTAGGTAGAAAGTATGATATTTTACTGTTATTACTACCAAACTAAAGCAATCAATTTGCATATGTACCCTCCTAGAAATAATCGATTGAACACGATTAATAACGATTAATAGTAATCAAGGGATGAGTCGGTTTAAAATGTTCCTAATTATGTCATTTGATCTTAATCGGATTGAATTGAGTAAATGTATTTGCCTGCAATACGCCCTCTGCATTTTTCGTGTCTAACACAATATGACGCACACGTGCTTTTCAGTTAGAAATTAAATTTTTAATTAATAAATGAGTTTTAAGTACAAAAAATATAATGTTTTTTCAGGTGGTGTACCGAATAAAAAGTCAAAATTATAGGGGCTAGCATGTAAAAATCATACCATGTAATGATGTGATAGTGGTATAGTATGATTATCAAGTAGGCAGTTTGATTTAGCGGGTATATAATTATAAAACGTTTATTTACTTTTTTTAAATGGATATTGTTGAAATTTGTTTGTTTTAGAGAGTAAAAAATCGCTTGTAAATAATTAAGACAAAATCGAAATGCTGTGACGAAAACGTTACCCCTAATTCAGAATAATGGATACCCAATTAAAAACATTATAGAAGGTAGGATGGCGCCAATATTTTGAAAATCAGACTAAAGAAATTGTAACTCATTAAATTTTTAGTAGGAAAACTGATCCAATCCTTTTAAATTTCTTGCAATATAACAATTTTGAAATTATAAATAGGTTTAATTAAATATTCTTGAAAAATTCTAGTTTTAAATATTTAAAATATTGAATTTTGAATATCTCAAATAATTTGGTTTGCAATGCCTAATCATAAAATATTTGAATTTTTAAGATTTGAAATTATTTATTGTTAAGTATTAAATTCAAATAGGTTTTGGTTAGGTTCAATATTGAATTGCATACGTGCGAAAATGATCGCAACAAGTGGTTTTCCTTCCATAAGCACAGTCATTTTTTCATATTTTCTCCTTTCTGAAAAATTGTGTTCAATGGCCACATATTTCTATAATTTTGGTCAAATGTTTTAATCAATAATCTGCAAAAAAGTTTATTTTCGGTCTTTATATCCAGTTTCCGTTCTCATAATTTTATAAAATCCGATGTAACAGTATGGAGGTTTTTAGAATTTTTAGCGTATTAAAGAACAAGAGTTTAATTTTAAATGTACAAAAATTTTGAGACTTTGAGTTTGAAATACTAAAATTAAGAAATTATTAAGTTTTAATGTAAGCAGTTTAGAAGCCTCATTTTAAAATGCTATTTTTGAAGTCTCTGAATTTTTACTAATTCAAATCAAATCGAAACAAGATTAAAGATGTAAATTTCTCATACTTAAATTTCACATGGCATAATTGAGAATTAAACAAAGTTTAAGGCTTCTGAATCCATATTATACAATTTCAAATGATTTATTTATAAATTAAATGTATTATTACATATTTAAAACGCTCAGTGGTCAGAAAACTTCCACTTTGATTGGTTTAATTTGCAATTTAGTCTTAAATACTTAATATACAAAAATTTTCAGCTTTAAAAAATTAAACTTTGAGTTTTATTGACTTCTGTAGAATTGTTTTTAACCAGGAAATGATTCAAAAAATTTTCTTCGATTTTAGTGGCTACTTTGCGAATAATACAAAAGGTTGGTTTCATGTCAATCATTAGTGGTAAAAGGGAAGTGATACTCTAAGAATGACCGAATATAGGATCACCGACATTAATGTAAATTTACTGCTCAATATAGAAAGCATTTTGTCCGTCATTTTGAGTACTTATATTTTAATAAACTAAAAATTTAGAAAGTTGAATTAATAAAACCTTTTTTTATTATAAGATGAATTTATGTGTTAATAATGGCGGGGAATTAAAAATTAAGACCTCTTTCTGACAAAGAAATCTTTTATCTTTAATATTATGTTTTAATTGTTTGAATTTATTCAATTAATAACAGACTGGCATTTCTAAATAATGATATAATACTTTAATCGCTTTTCTGAAGTTTCACGTTTCTAAAATATTCGTTTTTTAATCTTAGCCGATTTAAAAACTTATAACCATTTAGAAAATTTTCACTAAAATAAACAATACAAGAACGCATAATGAAAAATAACAATTTCGATTCATTATTACGAAATCAACTTTTTTATCTTTATCGTGTATCTGATTTTATATTTTCAACATAAAATACTATTTGCACATTTTCTTCGTATCGCCACTTTCATCTGGTAAGAATTATTTACAAAATGTTTATTTACTTTGTTCTATAATATATACTGTTTCAAATTTATATTATTCCAAAAAATTAAATAACTGTCTATAAATAATTCCCACCACACGAAAGTGCTGCCATCACGTGGCAAATTCTAAGTACCCGGTTAGAAACAATTGGAAATGCAAAGTGCTCAGTCGTTGTGAATCGGGTTTGCACAATTAAGAAACACGATTCGGAACGATTGAGATATTAGTTATATGATTTTTATCGATCTCGATTGATTATTTCTAGAAGGGTATACTTATAAACTCCCAGATAGCAAAATGCGTGCACTTTGCAACGCACGCACGTCGCACCGTTTGCCGGTTTTCTCGCACAGCGTGCGCGCAGGTGTATGGTGCGTGCACACATTTATGATGTTTAGAGTGCGTATAAATAATACTCCGATTTAAAATTTTAAATAAATAGCAAGTCATTTATTATAAAAGTATATTTTATTGTAGAAACAAGCACGTAAAGAATCGTTTTTTACAAATTCACAAACTTAAAGATATTCCTTCTAGAAAAAAATGATTGGTGCCTATTGGGATTGATTGAAGATTGAATCGTTCCCAATCGGTGTTAATCAAGACAGAAATTTTACATCGTTCTTAATCCTTTGCGATCAGGAAAAGAGTTTGAATTGTTTGCAATAGGGTAATCACGCTTATGCATTTGAACGAAATTTGTACTTTGCAATGGCCAAAATTCAAAAAACATATTTTACCTTTAGTCCCTTTAATCAGAAGCCTAACCTCAAAATATACTGAAAACGTATGCGGGGTTTTCGGTGTTTGCTATTATTTATTGCTTATAAGTAAAGAATAGTCTTGTCAGTGCGGTCGGCAGCTAGTGTAACGGTATCGCAATTTAATGTTTTTTCGAGAACTGTCGGTGCCTTGAAAAACATGTTCTTTTTTGTTAGAAATGCAACTATAGTGTTAAAAACTCATCTTTTTTTGCAAATTTAACAACTTTGTTGACAGTTCATTTTTTTTGTCAACATTTTTTTCCTTAATGAAAATTCAACTATTTGGTGTAAAATTCAGGTATTTTGTTAAGAAGTCATCTTCTTGGGTAAGAGATTAATCTATAGGGGTACATCTTTGCTTTCGCGGTTTTTCGATATATGGCTGCAGCGGTAAGTGCCGATTGAAATAGGCAGATAAAACATTTCATAAAGTAAGCTTGGACATCTGTTAACATAACGACAGCACCACATTAGTGAATTTGTGTTTGCATCAGATGTAAGTTTTCGAGCCAACTTCTCGTCATTCGTGGTAAGTGTTGATTTTCTGTGGAGGCATGTCCAAGCATTGCCCATGATTTTCAGCGCTTGGAACTGTCGTAGCGGACGCATTTTTCGTCGCCGCTTACGAAGCAATGTAAAAACCCCTTCCGATTCTGTCTTTGAAGCAGCTGTTCACAAGCATAGAAACTGCGTTAAAAGTCTCTTGGCTTCAATTCGTAAGGAACCCAATTTCCTTGCTTCTGAATCAGTCCCATGGCTTTGAGGCGTTTCGAAATTGCTTGTTGACTGTCTCCCAATGATTTGGCTAAGTCTTCTTGAGTTTGTCACGAGTCGTCAGCACGTAATGCCTCCAGTACTTTCACTAAGAGCAGCCTCACCGTGAACACTTAAGAGCATTCGGCGAGGCTCAGCCGCAGTTTTCTTTAAATTAAAACATAAAATCAACACTTCCCGCAAATCAGGTGAATTTGGCTCGAAAACTGATATCTTTGATCGAGAATACACTTGTGATGCAAACACAAATTCGCTAATGTGGTGCTTTCGTTATGTTAACAGATGTTCAAGCGTACTGTATGAAATGTTTGACCTGCCTATTGAAAAACCGCGGATAATATGCTTTGTTAGAAACTTTTCTTTCTGGTTAGAAAATTATTCTAGTTTGTTAACTGTTTTCTACAAAATTTGTCTTTTTGTCTTCAAAATTAAAATATTTGTTAAAATTTTAATTTTTTGTTTGAAAATTCGCCCCTTTGACTAAAAATGCATCCTTTTTTGCTGAAAATTTAACTCTTTGATTAGGAATTTCATTATTTTGTTCAAACTCTAAGTTATCCTTGTTGGTGAAAAATTTATCGTTCTTGGTTGAAAAGTTTCTTTTTGTTTTTTTGGTTAAAATGAAACTGGTTTCGAAAAAAATTGTATTTTTTGGTTAAAATTTTTTTTTAATTAAAAATTCAACAAATTAATGAACAGTATTATTTTACCAGACTGATTACTAATTAAACTTTAATTTATTTAATGTATTACACGATAAGGTAACTGCTTTGTATGACAAAGTAAATTTTGTACGCTTCCTCCATTATAAGTATTTTGCACTATTTAAATAAATAGCTGATCATAATATAACTCAGAAAAATCATTATAAAAATTATTGGCAAATCTGTTAGTGATAGTGCCTTGATCACGAGGGAAGTAATTGAAAACTTTGAAAAGTCTTATCTTTTATCGAGATGTTATTTGAAAACAAAAAGTAAATAACCGTTTTCAAATAATTTCCGCGTGGCCAAAGTGCTGCCACCAACATGGCCGTGGCCGACCTGAAAATCACCTCACGTCCCGTTTGAGAACAATATCCGACCTCAATTGTTCTGGATCAGTCAGACCCGATTAAAAAACACCATTGGGAATGATTCTATGTTATTTTCAATCGCTCGCAATCGGATCCAATTATTTTTTTCTAGAAGAGATCCCAGTGGGCACAAAATTCGGCGACGCATGTCATTATAGTGTCATTACGATATCGTAAATACGTCGTCAGATCAAATGGCGTTTTACGATACCATAAAGACGTCTTAACGACATGGACATAGGATATCGAAAAGTTGTCGTAAAGATGTAAAGATGTCACCACATTTCGTGCCAACTGAGATGTTCACAATAACAATTATTATGCGCAGAAACTTTGGGAAACGATAAGATATGTGAAAAAAATTATTATTATAAGCCTCTTTTGGGCTTAAATAATTTAAAATTTATAAAGTCGGTAAACAGAAATTAACTTTAAACATTCACATCAGACTTTGGTTATTAATATCCTCTTTCATGTTTCTTATCGTCTCCCAAAGTTTCTGCGCATAATAATTGTTATTGTGAACACAAACATCTCAGTGGGCACACAATTTAGCGACGTCTTTAGGACATCTTGACGATAAGTTTAGGACATCCTATGTCGGTGTCATGACGGTGTCTTTACGATATCGTAAAGACATCGTCAGAGCATGCGACTTTTTTACGATATCGTAAAAACACCTTAACGACATGCACATAGGATATCGTAAAATTGTATTAAAGATGTCGTAACGATGTCGTATAGACGTCGCTAAATTTTCGGCGTCCAGAAGAGTAGGCGTATTCTCTCATGCGACCTGGTGTTTGTTAACAAAATGTAAATCAAAATTTATTTTTTGATCGGAAAATGTAACTGTTCTATCTTTTGTTAATAATGTACCCTTTTTAATTGGAAATTCAATTATGTGATTGAAAATTCATCTTGATTGGTAGAAAATTATTCTTCTTTTTTTGAAATTGATCTATTTTGCCCTGTAAAAAGGAGAGCATTGTAGTACATTATATGTCACTGAAACAATTGTACACTTTAGTACCTATGAATCTAAAAAAATTCCGTTTTTGTTTCAATGCGCTTCTTGATATTTAAAAGTTTTTGCTTAAATCATTTTGAATCCACAAAAAATATGATCTGACGATGGCTTTACGATATTCAAAAGACACTGTAACGACAAGAACATAGGATGTCGTAAAATTGCCGTAAAGATGTCGTAAAGACGTTGCCAAATTTTGCGCCCACTGGGTAGATTGAATAATCTTTTGGCAAGTCATTTTATGCTGCTCTTAACCAAAATTTAGTCTTTTATTCTGTTTCTTTTGTTATTCTCTTATTCTGATAAATCTAACAAAATTAGCTTCCAAGTCGCTGGCTTACAGGAGTTGCCAAACTCCCAGCTATAAATGACCATTAGGACAAAAACGGAACTTGTTTTAATTTGTAGGCATTAAAGTCTACACTTTTTTCATTGCCATATAATCCACTTAAAAATTCATTTTTTCATTTTTGAAAATTGTAATATATAATTCTTTTTTGTCTTTTAGTAATCATATTTTTACTGAAAATATACCGATTGCATTTTTGGTTCAATCATTATCTTTTTTAGTTGAAAATTCAACTATGTGGTTGAAGACTCACGTATTCTGTTGAATATCCATATTTTTTGGAAGAATATTATTCTTTATATTTGTAAATTCATTTCTTTGGTTGAAAACGTAACTATTTTCTTGTCATGTCAATTTTTTTTTAAATAACTTTTCAACTGAAAATTTAATTACTCAACTACTTTGTTGAAAAATGAATTTTTTATTCGAAAATTTAACTTCCGTTTGTGGTTGAATACTTATTTATTAGATTAAAGTTCGTTTCTAAAGTTGAAAACTTAACAATTTTATTGGAAATAGCTTTCGTGTTTGTTTACAAATTTATGGTTTTAGTTCTGCTTTATTCATAATGTGTCCCCTAAGGGTTTACATAACTTCCATTCCTTACAAAATTTCCGCTTACATATTAAACGACAAAAAGAAAATTTCAACCTTAATATTTAAAAATATTTACAACTATTTACGTAAACACTTATATCTATCTAGTTCCTTAACTCGAGCGAGCGGACGAAAGCGAGAGTGCAAGTGCAAGCGAGCGAGAGAGAGAGAGAGAGAGAGAGAGAGAATGAGAACGCAAACGCATCTTAGTCTACCTATGGTATTACATATCCATTACTTACAATCTTTATACTTCTAATATAGGCGACTTCCGTTTCCTTATTCTACCACTTTTTTTCCTCAAATTTACCATTTTTTCACATGCATTCTTTATTTCACTCTCATTCGCTCCCCTAGCATCTTAACCACATTTTCTTGCCAGCTTCCTTTATCCTCCATTCCTTTTCTACATCCTTCCCATACGTGCTCCCATGTTTCCTCCTGCCATTCACAAATTCTACACTTTCTGTTCTCTTCCTTTTCCCAACACCTCCCCTCTCTTACCTCGTTTCCCAATCTAAATCTTGCTATTCTGGTCCACCTTCTCTCTCCCCATCCCTTCTCT
>JAAAKG020135262.1:0-13583 GCA_010014905.2 Druon quercuslanigerum
TATATGATATAAATCGTAATTTAAAATGATCTCATTGGAATATTCCTAAAAATAAAGAAATATACAAAAAAGTACAAAATTCGTCATAATAATAGAAAAAAGTTACACTTTCCTGTAATTTTGATTTTACACTCCAAATCCCTTGTTACTAAATCCGTAACCTAGAAACGTAAAAGGCCAGGGCCGCCTGAACCATTTCCAATAGGAATGCATAATTTTGCGCAATATACTCAACTGAGTATTCACGCGCGGCGGCCCTGCTGACGCGACAGCCTACAGCAGTTCTAGGAATTATAAAACCGGTCCAACTACTGTGGGACCTGGAGTCTAATTTATTTATAAAAGTGGTTTTAATTTTTGGTACATTTTTTGTTAAAAATTTTCCACCCGTCTAAATTATAACTCTTATTACTATAACCAGTACTAATTGCACTTTTAGGATATCAGAATAATCGTTGGAAAAAAGCAGTGACAGTCAGCTGAAGGTAGAAACTGATCAGAGTGATCAGTCAGTGCTTATTACTTCTGCATGCCATACGGGATATTCTACGGATGCTCTCTTGGGCTTCCTGCAGTTTACGACTGCAATATCCAGCATGACGTTAAATGAATTTTCGCCAAGGAATCACGAGCGACGACGGGCTAACGAGGATCCCGGTGGGGATCTCGAGTGGGTAAAATTGCCTGCCCAGGATACCGCACGTGTACCTCTGTTCTGTAGAACATATAGATAGATCGATCGTTTGCAGTTTCTCGCACGAAGACGATCCTCGTGAGAAGATCCTTCCAGAAGGACGCCGGAATTTCCGATCACTGATCGAATCACGCGAAACGGTTGTTCCAGTCACGCTTTAAACAGATTACCCATTGCGCTAAATATTTCAAGAACAACTCAACACTTATTACTTTTTTACACCATTTTTGAATTAGAGTAACAATTATAAAAATTAATAATCATATATGATCGAGCAGAAGTATATAATCTTGAACAAAGAAAATAAGGTACATCGGATTTTATTAGAAGTACTCGCGTTTTCTCAGACATTTGACCAGGGGAGAGGAAAACTGCAGAAAAGCCGCCTTGCTAGTTCAGTTCAACCTTCCCCATCGAATGCACAGAATAGGCTAATGCCTATATAATTTTTTGTTTTTGTTTTGATTTTCATCTAAGTAATTGAATAAATGTTTAAAAAATAATTAAAATAATGATTTTATGTCATATATTTTCAAAGATAAATATATAATTTTTATTCAACTGTTCGGTTATGTAAAAAATGAAATAGCTGAATTTCCCATTAAACATGCATAATTGTAATTTTGAAGAATTTACAAGTTGAAATAGTAAAATTGACTAAATTCCACGAAAAATGTGTCTAATATGTAATAATATTAATTATTATTATTTAATTATTTAATGACTATAAATGAACTTTCATGATTTTTTATTTAATTCATTTTTTCATAATACTTAATTCATCTTTTTGGTCAAAACTTTTATTATTTTGCTTAAAATGTAATTCATTTGTAAAAATTTCCAAAAATGTGATAAGCCGTTTTTTTCTTTCTTGACTAAAGAATTTTGTTGTTGTTTGAAAACTCACCTCTTTCTGAAGAAATTTCAGCTTTTTTGGTTAAAAGTGCAAATATCTATGATACAAATCAATCCGTTTAGTTTGAAAATTAACTTTTTGTAGCAAATTTGTATTTTTGGCTTGAAAATTAAAGAATTTGGTAAAAAATGTAATTACTCGGTCAAAAAATTATGTATTTTGTTGTCAATTCATCTTTTTTGTAGAAAACCCATTTTTTTATTAAGAAACAAAATAATTTGTTAAAATTTCGTTTTCGTTGGTTAAATTGAAAAACTTTTATTTTAAATTTAAATATTTTTTTCAAATATTAACTAATACATATCGCATTAAAAACATGTACATTATTCGTGAGTAGCAGACCTTAATTCAATTTTTAATACAAATTCTTTAAAGTAAACCATTTTAAAAATTAAAACTTTAGCGTTAAAACAAAGCGTTAAGAATTTATAAAATGTATAACTATATTAATATATAAATTATTAAACATATAATTACATATGCTTGTATAATAATCGAATTATTTAGTATTCATTACTCAAAATTGTTGTTTTTATTGTTTGAACTATCAAATTAAAGAATCTGAATTATTAATTTTACATTTCATATCAACTCTGTGCGAGTTTCCGGCATTCACTAATTTAAATATCGTTTTTTGCGCAATTGACAAACTCTTTATAGAGCAATACATTCCTTATGTATAATTTATCATCGAGAGGTCAAAACAAATTTATCTATTTGGCTCATGAAAAAAAAAAATACTTTTTATTATACACGATGATTGTTTGCGTGCGTCTTATTTATCAACTTATCATTTTGCATAACAGAAAAAAAGAGTCAAGTTTACCTGATAATGCATGATTCACTGCATATCTAGATAAGTAAATAAATATCGTCTTTAATTTTAAATTGAGCCATAATCTAAAAAAAACCATCGAAGCCAACTTAGGGATTTAATTATAAAGTATTTAAAAAATCGGAAATATGGTAGAGAATGGGAAGAGTGATTATTTATAAATAATGCGAAATTCGTGATATTTTCAGAGAATTGATCATCGGTTTTCATTTCTTCAAATCGATAGTTTTAGGAAATATGTTATTTTTTAAAATACCTCATTTGATCCTATTTATTAAATATTTTAACAAATTAATATCTTACCATGAATGGTACATTTCTGATCCTTTTAATCAATTTACATATTGAATTTATTTTTAGAATAAAAATATGAATTAAAAAAAAATTCCGTATTCTTTTCCCGATATATCTGTACTACAAAATGAAAAAGAATCTGAATCGATACGGGTTCAATTTCAAGAATCAGGTAACCTTCTACATTGAGAACGTGTTTCCTTGTGATGAGATTAGTCAGTTTGCGATCCTAAAGTAATTACCAACAAATTTCTGTTTTTCGAGAAATTTTTCCAAATGAAAGTTTCAATAAAATGATTGTCAAGTAAGGAAATATCGTGCTGTTTTAATGATGAAACTATGTGTATCCTTTCAAAATTGATAAATATGAAATAAAAAAATATCTTTACCTTTTTACTTCTGTTTCCATTTACACTACGTTTCATTAAAACAAGACAGACTTTTGGATGTTAATCGAAGTGGATTTTAAAATAATTTCCCCACTGGTAAAAAAATACTGGCTAGAAATTAATGAATTTCAATGTATTCCCTCAGGAAAATTTATTTTTCAGAATTCCATAATTGTAAAAAATAGTAAACGAGCAGTAATCTCCACAAGGAGTAAACGAACTTGCGACTCATTAATATGTAGGGACTTGGTTCATTCATTCGTATTCGACGATGCGCAATGAAAAGTGAGTGAATGAAAGGTGAAGCGAAAATGTTTCGCGCTTTTTTTTAAGAGCTCTGCTTTTGCAAGACATTTCTTCAATTAGTGAATTTTCTAGAAAGTTGAAAAAATTTATTTGAAAATATTTTAAAATTGTTGGTAAACTTGTTCACACTTTTTAAAAATATTTTTTATTCTTATTCTCCTATTTTGACAAATTCTTATTTTTAATACGTAATTCTTTGTATTCAAATTTGCTAAAATATATTTTTATCAAAACCAATCTGTTTTCAAATTATCTTTACTTCATAATAATTATTAATATTGAATTCATTATCGATTTTGGAATTATTATACAAATAAGAAAATTTAATACTGATTATATCAAAATATTTTCAAATACTTTGTATACTAAAATTAAATACATTTAAAGCATTAATTCGAAATTTCCTAGTTATTTGAATAAGGAATATTAAAAGGGCATGTATCAAAAAAATCCAGAACGTATCAAAATTTCGGTAAATGTAGTTACGATCTATTAACAAATGATGTTTTAATTTGCATTCCTTGATTTACTTCAATTACAAAATTTATCTTTATTTTAAAAATATTTGAAGAATTTAATCAAATTTGCGGGTTGTATTTACAAAATTATTAGCCAAGCAAAGAATTTTTTTTAGTTAAAAAATATTGTGGTAAGATCAAACAAAATTTTATTGAATTTACAAAAGATAGTTTTTTCTTCAAATCAATTAAAATAAATAATTAAAAATTCATTGGCACTGTATTAATCCATTTTACCCAGTTTTTAACCCAGATTCTAATGCTCGGAGACATCTGAGATTCATTACAAAAAAAATATTTAATTCTTTATTAATTTTCAAGGCTCGATTATATTCGAGGTGATCGAGCCTTAATAATGAATTAAAAATAAATTAATTTTTCTGCAAAGCTAAGAGATATTTTTAAGCTTTAAAAATAATCAGAAAAGGCAAACCTGCTCCAGTCTACTGTACGATAGACTTTTAAAAATGAGGAATGTTAAATAATAGTTTTCCGCACCAGACTTCCCAATTTTTTACTCTAAAATGATAAATATTCTCAAATTCTATAAAGAAAACTGACCAACAGTCTCAAAAATATGACTCTAAAAAAAATCTTTGAATCCCTTTTCTAATCTTATAAATGGTATCAACTTCTAAAACATTTTAGTTTTTTTTTTTAAATTTTGGACACTGATTTGTTTTAAAAATTAGGGACTGATCGGGAGATGTTAAAAAGTTTGGTTAGCAACACTGACCGAATAGATCGCCAGCGCATGATGAGGAGAGATAAAAAATCCCTTCGAAAATCGTTCGTATATCCAATGCGGCAGACGTGTCGGGATTTCAAGGTCCTGTATGGTGTCCCTTGCTCCGAATACTCGCGTTCGGCCAAACCTTCACGAAACCTTCACGAGGCGTTCGAAAACGCGCGCGCGGCAACCCACGAGAAACTGACCAAAAGATGCATGGAGCACGGAGAGAGAAGCGAACCCCGAGGGATAGCGATGCTCCACGAGAAAGAGAGGAGAGAGCGAAGAAGCGCCGGAGCGAGGGAGAGAGCATCCGATTGGTGGAGGGGACTCTCATTCATGGACCCTGGTTCCGTACGCCCCCGCAACCGCGAAGCGTTGAGGTCACCCCTCAACCCTTTCCAGAACTGATAAGACTTTCCCTCCTCCAAGTCTAAAAGTCTAAAAGTGGACATGCACATTGTACAATTGAGCCAGATTACAGTTTCTCGTTATAGCCTGGATGTATAGAAATGAAATTAAACTTATTCATTTATTTGTTTTTTTGGTTGATTCAGAACCAATGTATTTAGACTATTATATTATCAACAATATTGAAAATTAATAATCCAAAAATAATACATTTCCAAAAATTTCTAACATTAAAATATATATATTTTTTTTTTGTTGATTCTAAACCAATGTATTTAGATTATTATATTATCAATATCATTGAAAATTAATAATCCAAACATAATACATTTATAAAAATTTCTAACATTAAAATATTTTTTTTTTTTTTGTTGATTCTAAAACAATGTATTCAGATTATTATATCATCAATAATATTGAAAATTAATAATCTAAGCATAAAACATTTATAAAAATTTCTAACATTAAAATATTTTTTTTTTTTATTCTAAACCAATGTATTTAGATTATTATATTATCAATATCACTGAAAATTAATAATCAAAACATAATACATTTTTAAAAATTTCTAACATTAAAAAAATTGTTATTTATTTGATTTCAATTTTTGATATTTTATTAATATTGATATTTATGTCTCTAATGAGCCGAAAAGTTATATAGTTTGGAAATCTACTTTTTTAATGATAGAATTTTTTCATGTTTTCAGGCATAAAATTATTCTTGAAAAATTGATTATTTTCCAATCTCAAAATACAAAATTAAAATATTGTTATTTATTTCATTTCAATTTTTAATATTTTATCAATATAAAAATGAAATAAAAAGATTTCTTCCATGAAAATTATGGTAATATTCACAACTCAATTGAAAGAAATCACAAAATATTTATAAGCAAAACCTATAGATTGGAAACGAATCACTTGTTTAGTGTCTCTGTTTAAAATTTTGTATTTTGAGATTGGAGTATAATAAATTTTTTTCAATAATAATTTTATGCAATAGAGCATGAAAAAGATTCAATCATTAAAAAATAGATTTCCAAAAAGTGAGATAGTTTGAAAATCTGTTTTTTAATGATTGAATCTTTTTCGTACTCTTTTGCATACAATTATTCTTGAAAAAATTGATTATTCTCCAATCTCAAAATACTTATTTATTTAATTTTTTGGTTGACCAAGAAAATATATTTCTCTTATGTTAATCTCTTATTGTAATTCCTTTTGTGCAATTATTTTTCACATATTGATTTTCTTGAGTATTTGTTTTGTTTAAAAACAGTTTTTTAATCAAAAAAGGTAAAAATCGATTTTAAAAAGTATAAATCATTGAAAAGCCCTGAAATATAATTTCAATTAAGGTTATTCATTGTAATCCTTGAATCTTCGTGAAATTCCTTGAAATACCTTAAAATTCCTTGAAATATTTGGAATCACGAAAAATCTCCTGAAATTTAATTTAATTTAAATTATTTTTCCAAGTTGACTAGAAATCACGTAAAATCATTTTCAAACCTACTTGTACAATTTTGTTGCATAATTTAATTGCTCAAGTTTAGGTTGGCTTAAAACACATATGAAATGTATAAAATACCTTAAAATTGATTGAAATTTGTGGAATTCATTGAAAGATTTGTAAATACTACAAAAAATTTTGAAATAACTTGAAAACTTCGAAAAAAATAAAAATCAATTCGAAAAAGTATGAATTATATGAAAGCCCTAAGATATAATTAAAATTAAAATTATTATTTAGCGATCTTTAAAAAAACTGTTTAAATCCTAAAAAATCTTTAAACTCCCATGACATCCATGGAGATTTAATAAAATTTTTTACTCTTGTGAAAATCCTTGAAATACCTTAACATCTCGTGAAATCTTTGGAATCGCCAGAAATCTCTTTACATTTAATTTAATTTTTAATTTAAAAAAATTAAATTTTCTAAAGTTAACTACAACTCCCTTAAAATCTTTGAAAATCACACGAAATTCTTTAAAATCTCTCAACAATTCTTAAAAGCGTGGAAAAACATAAATATATTAAAATTTTTTTTTTAATTATTTAAAATCTCTTGTGTATAATCTCAATTAAATGTATTGATCAAATTTCTTTTTAAAAAACTCGTTTAAATTCCTAGAAATCTTTGCTATTCGTTTTAATTTATTGTCCTAAATTCGCAATAAATTACTTAAAACATTTAAAAATTTTGAAAAACGTAAAAATTTGTTTTAAAAACAATACATTAATTAAAAGCCTTTGAATATAATTTAAATTAAACTTCTTTATTAAATATCTCTTTTAAAAACTCATTAAATCTCTAGAAATATTTGAAATTCCTAGAAAATTCTTGATAATTGATTAAATAACTTGAATTTTTGTTAAATTCCATGAAATCTCTTAAAATCCCTTAAAATCTTTAAAATCACTATAGACATCACCTGAAATTTTATTTAATTTTATTTATTTTTCCGAGTTCACTAAAAATCCCTTGAAATCCTTGAAAATGCCACAAAATTCTTTGGTATGGCTTGACATTTTTTATACCTCTTGAAATCCTTTTAATCCCTTAAAATACCTTGAAATATTTGGGAAAAGGTAAAAATCCATTTTAAAAAGGGTAAACTATTGAAGAGCCCTGGAACATAATTTAAATTAAAGTTATTTATTATAATCCTTGAATCTTTGTGAAATTCATTAAAATTCCTTCAAAAACTTGGAATCAATAAAAATCTCCTGAAATTTCATTTAATTTAAATTATTTTTCCAGGTTGACTAGAAACCACGTAAAATCTTTAAAAATTCTACAATTATTTTGAAATCTATTGGCATTATTTGTCGCTTTGGAAGTACTGTAGAATCCTTTAAAATCTTTAAAAAGATTTCAAAATCAATTTAATAAGTATAAATAAATTAAAAGCCCTTGAAAATAATGAGCGTTAAACGTATTAATTAATTTTTTCTTTAAAAACTTGTTTAAATTGCTAGAAAGCTTTGAAACCCTATGAAATCCATGGAAATCTAAGAATATCCTTGAATCATTTTTAAATCTCTTGACATACTTTAAAATCCCTAGAAATCTTCTAAATCATAATAGTAATCCCTGAAATTTTAGTTTATTCAATTTATTTTCCTAAATTCACTAAAAATCCCTTGAAATCCTTTAAAATCTTACAAAATTCATTTAAATCCCTTGACGTTTTTTACATCTCTTAAAACTTTTTAGAATTCCTTAAAATAACTTAAAATCTTTGGAAAACGTAAAAATCTATTTTAAAAAGCATAAATTATTTAAAAGTTCTTAAGGACGGAATCCTGTGTAGCAGGTCCAAATAATCGATGTTTTTTATTTTTGGCTTGAACGATAACTTGGCATCCCAAAAACATACAGTGAAAATCCCAGAGACATACTTGCGTTCATTAGCCCTAAAACAGAGCAGTCCTGGTTGGGCCATGATCCAACCCACACAAGGTTTACCAACGCGCAAGTAAAAAAAATAGCAGTTAATCAGCAATACCGGAAAAATATGATTTTGGAAATAAACCGGCTCCATGAAGAAGATGTGGGCTTAGTGTATGCTTTCATAATGGTCGAGAATAATTGGAACCTGTAAGACAATAAAATTGTGAGTATAATGTAAATCTTTAAATACGTTTTTCAAGATTTCACATTTTTCAAAATTGCCCAACTCATGCAAATTTTGGGTAAAAATCGTATTTTTTTTAAATGGCCGCCATTTTGAGAAACAATAATATTTTTAGAAATTTTGTTGGTTAGCCGACTAACTATGTTTCTAAACTTTAAAAATCTGTTTGATTTGTTTATTTTTATCTCACGAGTGAAAAGCTAGAAATAGGGCAAATTGACCTATCGAATTTGGACATGTTGGGCATCCGCCCTTATAAATTAAAATATTATTGATGCATCAGGCTTAAAAACATTTATTTTATGCTTCTAGAGTAGCTTAATAAACCAGAAAAGTTTTGGAAAGATTCGTTATTATTCTCATCGCCAAAAAAATGCCCGGAAATCCCCTAATTTTCAGGCTGTTACACAGGATTCCCCCTTTAAGTGCAATTTAAATTAAATGTAGTCATTCCATTTCTCTGCGCAAAAAATTAGTTTAAATCCCTAGAAATCTTTGAAATTCCTTGACATACCTTAAAAACCTCAGAAATCTTCTGAATCACTATAGAAATCCTATTAAAATTTATTTAATTTAATCTATTTTCCTAAGTTGACTAAAAATTGAGGTAAAAATCCTTTGAAATCCTTCAAAATCCTACAAAATCCTTTGAAATCCTCTGAGATTCTTTAAATGTCTTGAAATCCTTGATAACCCTTTAAAATACTTTCAAATCTTGGGAAAAGGTAAAGACTTACTGATTGGGGCCCCTATCAAAATATCTAGTCCAGAAAAAACTGGTTGGGACCCATATCAGAATATCTAGTCTAGAAAAGACTGACGAGTGCCCAGTCAGGTTCTAGTAAAGAATTTCGTGCCTCATATAGGTATGGCAAATCTATCTGTGTACTCTTTTTTGTTAAAGAAAAAAACTCCATCATAATGAAAAACCGCAAATGTTCAGAAAAAATTACATTTCCTGTCACTATAAAAATTTGTAAATTAATCTACAACCTTGTATAATAATAATTATTTAATTATAAAAAGAGAGTTTCAAATCTTTTGAGCTTTACCTTATGAGCATGGCTTTTTTCATCGATTATCAACTTGAAGGTTCAGCGTAATGGTGAAGAATCCCGACTGCTAGGCGATAGATTTACGTACAGATATATTTTTAATATGTTTAAATACATGTATTCACTCTAAATAGGGCCATTAATATTTAAAGTCAAAATACTCGCAAGCAATAATGTTTATTTTTTAAAAACCTTTTTTGATATATAAATTAAATATTATATTCAATTAAATTTTCATCAGGTAATAGAAAGGGTCTAGACGGGGCCCTACTAATCGTAGGGCGATTAAAGGGCACTCTCGTTATGACCTGCTTAGAAGTTTTAGCTAGAACCTGCCTAAAACAACGTTACAGAACTGATTAGGCCCTCTCCATTTTTTTCGACGAGCACCCGTTTAGAAATAGGGAAATCTCTTCAGGGCCCTACTAACTTCAAATTGGAATTTCTACATGGGTCACTTGTAACTCAACGATTAACCAGTGTAGACGAATAAATGTATTTGATAACGAAGTTTTTTGATAAAAGACGGCTTGACTCCTTATTACAAGAAATGAATGCACAATAAGGGAATTTATCACGAACGTCTGGAGTGGACATAAGAAACATTTTATTGGAAACGTACAACGTTTATTGATAGGTAGAGATGTTTAAAAACTTTAAAGATTGTGGAATATAGAATTTGGTGCAAAAATGATGTGTCATATGGAATTTTATAGAAATATCTAAGATTCTGGAACCTAGGATTTGATACAAGATTTGTGTCGTTAAGATTTGAAAGAGTTTTTATGATATGCTGTCAATATAAAAGTGTAAGATTTCTGTACGTATACATTTTTTTCCAGAAATTTCCAGTATGCAAAATCATAGGATGTGATACAAGTTTTTTTACTTATAAGATTTGATAGAATTATAATGAAAATAGGATGATAGAAAAGTATAAGATTTCTGTATAGACGCATAATTTGATACAAAGTTCTGTCAAATGTGCTGATAGATTTTAGAGTTTTCCCTGAATGTATATAATTGGATCCAATTTCATGTTTTCTCTGGACAGAGAATTATCTTTTAAATTCTATAATTTTCTGTAATTTTTCTTCAGCTAAAGAAAAAGTACATATAGCAGTGTAGAATCTCTATGCCACTTTGAGTCAACTGTTCATCTCAATTTTTTAAATGTAATTTTCTATTTTTAAATGTTTTAATGTTTTAATTTATTTTGCAAAAATATAGTAATTAAGTCTGTATTACTAGCATTATACAACTCGGATAAAAAATTTAACGTAGAAATCTACGTGGATTTTCACGTGAATTTTCTTGCGTCCTCGAATTCCTTAAAAGCCTGGAAAAATCATTGAGTTTTTTTTTACCTGAAAAAACCTGTAAAAACCACGGATTTTGCTCATGATCTTGGAATTTTTTGTACCTTTAAGAAAAAATAGGTCTTTAAGCTTTCTCTGTGTAAACCGTTTTTCGTTAGATTTCGTTTGAAATCTTACTTTTAGTTTTGTTTGAAAGTACACGGAGAGAAATTTCCAGAGATTAATTCACGGAGATGCTTCTTGATTTTATCACATCTTTGGCGCGAGAACTAAGATCTCGAAACCCTTGATTTTAAAGCAACGGTTAAAGCAACAATTTCATTAGCATTTGTCCAACCTAATAATTTTTTGCAATCAATATATTGAAAGTAAGTTCAATTCTGCGTGTAATTAGCTTTTATTGGTTAGAATTGGTTTAAAGAGTGAGTTATGCCCGACTATTTGAACAGTGTATCGTAGATCAGAGAAAACCTGAAATTCAGGGAAAAGTCAGGGATTTTGGAAAAATGTTGATGTGGAAAAATTCTGATATTTGAATATCAAATTGATCAGAGTAAAGTAAGGATATAATATTCTTGTTAGTATTTTATTTGTCATGTATTTTTATTTCTTGTTTTCAGTTGTTTCTTCCTGGCGATTATATTTTTAATTAAGAAATTTATTATTTATTGTTCAGTTTATTATTTGGTCATATTTTTTGGTAGAAAAATCAACTATTTAAATGATGATTGAACCACCTAATTAAAAAATAATTTTTTTCATGAATATTTATCATTTTAGTTGAAAATTCGTTTTTTTGTTGTGCAAGATTAAGCTTTTAAATTAAAATTCAACTTTTTTGTTGAACATATTTCTTTTTAGTTACAAATTTTATTATATTAGTACAAAATTCAAATATTTGGTTCAAAATTCAATTGTTTTGTAAAGAATGCAACTTTTTGGCATTCTTTTTTTTCAAAATGGAACTTTTTTATTTTTGGATGAAAATGGATTTTTTTTAATTGGACATTTAACTGCTTGTTTAAAAGTGGAACTTTTTTCAGTTTAAAATTAATTTTTTACATACAAACCAAAATTTTGTCTTCTGGCTTTTTATTTTTGAAAATTCGTATTCTGGGCTCAAAATTAGTTTCGTTTCTTTGTTAAAAGTTTGTTTACTTTTATCAAAATTTATTTTCTTAGTTACAGATTTATCTTTTTAGTTTAAAAATCATCGGTGGTTGAAAATTAACTTCATGTTTGAAAATGTGTCTCTTTGATTGAAATTAATATTTAATATTTCAACTTTGTGGGTAGAAAATTCAACAAGTTGGTTAAAAATTCAAATATTTTATCGAAAATTCAATTACATAATTGAAACCTCATTACATACGGAATTGAACTCGCTTTGATTATATCAAAAGCAAAAAATTATTGGATTAAAAAAAAGAAGTTCAATTGTTTTTAAGGTTCGAACAATAAAAAACTTCGAAATATTCTCGATTATAGCGTCGTGATATTTCAACGTGATGAAATGAACATTGACCAAAAATCGGTTTGTCCACAATAAAATCAAATTTTAGTGGCGGATGAGAAATTTTGCATATAACCATTTTTTTAGTTCCACCAGACCTGCAATTTCTATGCCTCCTGAAAAAGTATTTTTTCATTGTAAAGAAAGGGAACATGAAATTTTTTTCCTGGAAAATCTGGAAAAGTTCTAGAAACTCTGATATATGAGTGAAACTGTCTTTAATTATTTAGATGAATACTATTATTGCTGATAAAATGCAATTTGTGTGTGTACGGACGTCCTATAATCATAAACAGATAATGCCCCCGTAATTAATAATTATTTGCTAATGGTACTCTGGTTTCAAATTGTGACTCTCATCCCAATGTTGATCATATATATGCAGGTACCAGAAACTACAAATAGTTAATCTATAAGCTAAACACATTGACAGTATTGTTTATGTTGACTAATTAATCAGTTATCCTGGTATTTAGTATATTTTGAACTGCAAAATGTTATATATATATATATATAAAATTTGCACCCGATCCCAGCGAAATCGCGGTAAAATTTCAGCTATAACCACGTCTCTTATACCGTGAGATAGGTGGTTACAGTCTGTGACGGAATCAATACGGCGATCCGGCAAAAGTCTCGTATATCCTGAGGACATGGAGCGACCCAAGGACGACCACCTGCTACATTTTCCCCGCAAGAGGTTCAGCATATTGTTTACACGCAGGGATGCTTTTTAGGTTATTAACCAGCAAAAGCTTGGCACCTCCGAGAGCGCCGATGATAAGGACGATTAATTTAACATAATATTCCGGGTACAATCGTCGCAATTCCCTTACAAGGTCTCTATACATCTCTTTCTTTTTATTCTCCTTGACTATGACCTTTTTGTCAGCTGGTGCCGAAAATTCGATAACGAACATGGTTCGCTTCTCGAAGTCAAGGAGAACTATGTCAGGCCT
>JAAAKG020135264.1:0-13583 GCA_010014905.2 Druon quercuslanigerum
ATCAGCGCATCAAAATACGTAAGTATACGTACTTTCAAGAAAATCGTCGGTGGGTGCTATTCGGAAGTATATCCCATTTTCTTTTAGGAATATTACTATTTGCGTGTGTACCATTTTATTTAGGAGAAAAATCATTTCTTTTCGAGAGAAAATGTTTCCTGTTTTAATGTTACTATAAACTTATTTCCTGATGAATAGTAGGTTGAATCTTGAACTAATTATTAGTATTTTTTAGTGTAATTATAATAATTATGATGCTAAACGACTTTTTTTTAATTCTTTGTTTAATAAAGAGATAAAAATATATTGTTAATTTAATCAGCAAGTTTGTCATTGTTTTCGTTAAAGTAGTAAATAACACAGAATCAAATTGAAATATGTAGCCAAAAGTTATTTTAAAGCGTATAACGTAGAATACTTATAAAAAACAGAATAAATTTATATTCGACTATTCAAAAATGGTTTTAAATATTTAAAGACGCAGAAAGTTAAAAAAAGTAATTATTCAAATAGTTTTTTTTCGAATTTAAAAAGATTTTGGACCCTAAAGTATTGGAAAAGTGACTTCAAGGTAGGGCCTAAATTTCGACTCGGAAACTGTTTTGTTTAAAATTGTACTTTTTTGGTTGAATTCAACTATTTTATTTGATAAATTTATTTTGTTTTGGTTGAAAATTCATGCTTTTGGGTTCAAAAATGAACTATTTTGTAGAAAATTCAATCTTATAGACTTGTAACTTCAAAAATTTTGTTGGAAATTTAAGTTTTGGATGAAAATTCATATTTTTGGTCAGAAGAGTTATCTTCTTGAAAAACCAACTACTTTCTCTTTTTTTAAATACGGTACTCTTTGGTTGAAAATGTAATTCTTTTTAAAAATAAATTCGTTTATTGGTTTAAAAATTAATCTTTTCATCTAAAAATGTTACTTTTCTATTTTTAGGAAAACATTAATCTGTTTGTTAGAAAAGTACCTTTTTTGTTGAAAAATTATATTGTCGAATTAAAAATTCAACTTTTTTGTAGATAATTCGCCTTTTTCTTCTTAAAATTGAAAAACTTCGTGAAAAATTATTATATTTTATTAAAAATTCGTCTTTTTTGTAGAATGATAATATTCTAGGCAAAAAAATTCATCTTTTTGTTGAAAGTTTAACTTTTTGGTTAAAAATTCAATGACTTGATTTAAAGTTAACCTGGTGTTTAAAAATGCATTATGTTTTGGTTCAAGATTCATAATTTGAGTTAGAAATTAGTACGTTTGGGTTGAAAATTGAACTATTTTGTAGACAATTCAATCCCTTTGGCTTGAAACTTCAACAATGTGGATGAAAATAAGCTCTTGTTAAAAATTCAATTATTTGTTTAAAAATTAATTTATCTTCATCTAAATTTAACTGTTGAAAATTTGTCGTTTTTAGAGGAAAAATCCCAATTTTATATTAAGAATTTAACTATATGGTTCATAAATAATCCTTTTTAATAAAATTAAAATAGTGGGTTCAATTTTCCACTGCCTCGTAAAAATGTTTTCATTTGTCTCGTTGTTTGAAAATTTGACCTTTTTTTTATTGTGCGTTTTTTCCTTTAAAAATTAATTTTACCATGAGAAAACGTAGATACGTTTGGTTGCAAGTTTATCTTTTATATATTGGAAATACAACTAAACGGTCGAAAATTCATCTTTTTCGGATGAAAATTAATCTTTTAGCTTAAAGATTCAGATATTTTTTTGAATATCAATCTTTTCGCATTTAAAATTTAACTGTTTTGTTAAAAATTTGTCTTTTCGAAAGTAAAATTAATCTTTTATGGAAGAGAACTCATCTTTCACGATTAAAAGGGGCCCTGCTTAAAATATATGTAAGAAGCCTTTCGGTAAAATTCGATGTAACTTCGGGGAATAATTCTTGATGTGATGCTGTTCAAAATATTTTCCCAAAATCTTCATCTTTTAACAGTAAAGATAATTGTAACATTCATTTCGAATAACATGCATTAAATAAGATAAAACTATTTATTGTCGCCAGTTCTGTAATACCGCGAAGTTGATTATTCAACTTTTGAGAGCAAATACGATAATAGTATTTGCAAGATTTGGAAGAATTTAAAAAAATTAGGAGATATTTTTGAGTTTTTAACATTTTTCAAGACTTTTAACGTTCCAGAAGTATTTTAAACATTTCAAATGTATATTTAATTTAAATCATTTTTAAAATCTGTAAAGATTTTAAAGACTTCTTCAGCATATTTATGAATTTTAACCGTTTTAAGAAGATTTTAAGGGATTTTGAGAGATTCTAAAAGATTTAAAGCGTTAAAAATAGGTTTAAAAACACATTAATTCCCAGAGATATTATTTATCACAAAGTTGCAAATGGTTCAATTTATGTTTAGTAATTTTTACGAATCTTCAGAAATTGCAAGGTATTTTAATAGATTTTGGGGAATTTCCAAGGTATTTAAAAAAATGTCAAGAGATATTATAAATTTTCTAAGTATTTCCAGTGATTCAAAAATATTTCAATGAATTTCCAAGAATTTTTTAAGGCTCCATGGCTTATTAAATGTTTTAAAGGGATTTGAAATATTTGTAGAAAACCATAATAGCTATAGAGGGATTTTAAAGATTTTTTCAAAAGTTTTCATACAATCTTAGAATATTTCACCGTTAAATATCCTAAGTGATTTCAGAAAATTTTAAGGGATTCTAAAATATTTCTTAAGACCATAAAGTATTTCAAAAGATTTTAAAAAAATTTGAATTTTTCAAAGGTTTCAAAATATTTTGCGAGTGGCCAAACCGTCATATGTTACTGATTCATAAGTATTTTAAGATACACAAATATTTATTTGTATTTTATCATAAGGTTTGTGGCCAGTGAACGATTATTAGATATTTTCTTAAGTATTCCCAAATTATAAGTATTAGACCTTCTAAGAAATGTGCCTAAATTATTTTAAAAAAAACGTATTATTGACTAATTGTTCCCTTTTCAGTGCAATACAACTTATTACTTCAAATATTAATGTATTCACGTAATCGCACGCATATAGCACGCATGTTTGTTTGCTAGTTTAACAAAAAAACATGCAAAATAACTTGAAATTTCGATGTTTCTGTATAATTGGAATAACGCTGGAAATAATTAATATTTTTTATGGTTCTAATAATAATTTTAAAACTATGTCTCCATTATTTTTTGTTAAATTTTAAAGTTGGTTATTCTTTGATTCTAGCCTAGGGTCAATCTCGATACAAAAGAAAACGCCAAATTTTTAATAATGAGTATACTCGCCAGGTAACATATACAAAATTTAAAACTATAACATTCTTAGAAATATGTATTACTGAAATTGATTAAAATATGATCAATAATAATTTTAAAAATATTTTTATAAGAATATACAAATTTTCTTAAACGTTGCGACGGCTTGGCACAAAAAAACTTCAAAAATGTACATTGTTTCCAAAGTCATTTAAATTGATCAAAAACATTTAAATTTGACGTTGTGTTGTACAAATATTTTTATAAAATCGACATTTTTCCTTCAAATTACGCTTATTAGACGCAGAATTTGATTACCTTCTGTGATACAAAAAGGCATAATCATTGAATTCAAGGAATTCAAGAACTTTAAAGAATTCAAGGAATTTCAGGAGTTAAAAAATTCAAGAAACTCAACTAATTCAAACACTTCAAGGAATTGGAAGAAATGAAGGAATTTGTAGATTTGAAGGAATTCGAAGAATTCAAGGAACTTCAAATTCAAAGAATTTGAAGAATTCATAAAAATGAAAAGACTTTCAAAGAATTAAAACAATTTCAAATAATTTATGGAATTTAAAGAATCCCACAAATTAAAGAGAATTCAATAAAAAAATAACAAAGATTTACAAACAATTCAAAGACCTAAAATAAATGAATAAGAAATAAAAGTAAAAGAAATTAAATTCTTTGGAATTACTGTCAAGTCCCCTGAATTTTTCAAAACTCTTTTGAATGTTCTGCAATATTTTGCAATTCCTACAAAGTCTTAGGAATTCTCTTTAGTTTAAATTCAACTCTTTAAATGAAAATTATTCTATAAAATTCTTTAAATTCTTTTGAATAATTTGAATCCTTGCGAATTCCTTTATAGTATTGTAATATTTTTGAAATAGTCAAATTTGAGTAAATCTTCGAAATGTTTAGAATTCTTTTAGGATCTTAAAATTGTTTTAGATTATTTGAATTCTCTTGAATTCATTGTCAGTAGAAGACACTTCCAGTTAATTGAATTATAATCATTCATTTGAATTCATTGAACCTGTTTTACAATAATTTTAATTACCTATCATAACTATATTTAATCATAATTAAATTTACACTTAAGTATTTGAATTTGTATTAAAAAAAAAGTTACAGCATAAACGTTACTTTTGAGTATAAAGAATAACAATTGTTTAAAAATATACTTTTTTAACATAAAAATGAGCATGAATAAGTCAGATTTCTTTATACTCGGAAGGTGGTGCAATCTTCTGGATGTATCAGGAACTTTTTAGTATGCGAATTATCTCAGCATCAGTAATCACGATATTGAAATTTGCAATCTCGACGGAAATTCACGAACTTACGCAAAAAAGGATGCAGGAGAACTCCGTGAGTGAATAAAATTGATATAAATAATTATTTTCCAAATATTCATCATACATCACATTTCGTGAGCACTATCAGGAATTTAGTACCCCAAGTATAGATAATAAATAGTTATATAATCTCACTTTCTCTCTAACCTGAAATACCATAGTCTTGTGGAAATTCTAATTTTTTATCGCGTAAAATAGACTTGACTTTGATAAGACATCCTTATCTTTGAAACCTAGGGAGTTACCATTCCCGGCAGTGTTCTACGGATTGTCGCGCGAGCATAGTCGCTTTTTAATATAGGAATTTTCTCGCAAATCCGTGCTATTTGCTGTTGAAAATAGATGTGCGAGGTCATAAATAGTCATATTTTTATATTAAAATTATCTGCCGGTACCAGCTGCAGACTGTGTGCTCTTAGCTTATAATCATTCCGGTTCATGAATTATTTATTCATGAAGATGGAATATCGTTTAAGTCTTAATGAACAGACTTGTTCTATTTATTAGTCCCAAAAAAGAATTTTGTGATTTTGCAGAAGGCGGTACTTGGATTGAATGATTTAAGAGAATGTGAGTAATTATCAGAATGTCTTTTATCATTTCTAGATTAGGCAACACATTTTCGAACATATCTTGACATGATTCAACCTTAGAATTTCAAAAAGGAGTTTTCCATAAAACGTTAAAGTGCATGTGTAAATATAGTTTGGCCGAAAAAGTGTAATTTTGGGATTTTCTAATTGTTTTTTATGTCGCGAAATTTTGATTTTTCAAACATGTAAGAACATATAAACAAAATAAACAAATAAATATTATATACTTTTAATTATTTATTATTTTTATTATTATTTCATTAAAAATGATAGAAAAATAAAGAAACAAATGAAACATATAAACATCAACTCGAAAAAAGTTTTAAGCTAGGCACAGTGAGCATTAACCAACTTTAACCTAAAAAACATTTTGCGAGAAGTTTCTTTGTGGAATATTATTCTTACATATTATATGCGTATTTGCACCCAAAATAAAATAAAAAATAAAATAACCGTGGGAGTGCTTTTATTCAAAATTTAAATGTTTGATTATCAAAAGAAAGCTTTTTTTAAAGTTTTTTACTTTCTCAGCAGAGAAGGTATTAGATTTGTGTATAATTGAATGAAATTAATCTATTAGATTACCCTTTGGTACACTTTTTTAGTATCCTAAATTATATAAATGTCAAGTCTCTGTGCCGGCCATTTTGGATAAAAATTCAAAAAATGAGCACATTTGGAAAATTTTTGAGACTACTTTTTTCAAAATTTAAAAACTCTCTACGGATATTTATAGTATTCAAAAATTCTAACAATTTATCCTTATGACTTTTTTTAAAAAACCAAAAATTACCAGAGTTATAGCATTTTAAAAATTCCAAAAAACTCACGAAAATGAACAATTCAAGCCAAATAACGCACGATATGAAAAAATTCAAATAAAGAAAAATGTTGCTTTTTGAATGCCCTACAAAATTATCATAAAAATTTTTTGAATTTTTTAGAAAAATCGAAATTTCAAATTTTTACGGCATAAAAAATAATGGAAAATCCAAAAATTACACTGTTTCGGTCAAAATATGCAAAATACAGTAAAAAATAATTAGAAAAAAATTGTGCATTTGAAAAAGATCTACAAATTTGTTTTCATTCACTTTTTGATAGGATGCGTAGTGTTCGCTTTAATTGTGAAAAACATCATTAACAGTAAAAAAAATCTGCTCGTTCCGTGGGCACATTCTCATTGCAACTTTCGTTTTTTAATTTATTTTTATTTCGTGTGGGGGTTTCAAATACTTTATTTTGTTAATATTTTTAATGCTATTTTTAATATTAAAACTATGAATAGAACTATTAAAAAATAATTCGTGACAAATTAATTCATTTTACATCCTTATCAGAGAATTTCAATAAAATTTTATCTTTCTAATTTTTGTCAAATATCCAAGTTTTCAGACCCCTGAATCTGAAAAAGAAGTTTTTATGAATGTGTCTGTCTGTATGTCTCTCTGTCTGTATGCATGTACGTATGTATATATCTCTGTGTGCGCGATAACTTTTGACAAAATAATCTATTAGATTGGCCTTTCGGACACTCTTTTATTGTCCTAAACTAAAGGTCAAGTTTTTTTAGACAGCCATTTTGGATACAAATTGAAAGCCAGCGCATTTTGGATATTTTTGAGACTACTTTTTTCAAAATTCAAAGATTCTCTGGAAGTGTTCATAGTATTCAAAAATACGAACAATATATCCTAATGCCTTTTACACAAAACCGAAAATTACCAGAGTCATATCATTTACAAAATTTCAGAAATGACACGAAAAGGAACATTTTAAACCAAATAACGCACGATATGAAAAAAAGGCAAGGAAATAAAAAAGCTGATTTGAATGCCCTACAAGATTATAATATCAACTTTTTTACATTTCTTGAAATAAAAAAGAAAATTCAAAATTTGACAGCATAAAAAAATTCCGAATGAGCTTTAACAAATAGGAATTTACAATCACCAAATTACTCTTGTCGATACTTTGACCTTTATTTGTAAAAATTATGTGCACAAGTGTGGGGAATATACAAAGACCGAGCGCGTAGCGCGAGATTAATATTCTATTCAGCGCGAAGCGCGAGAACCAATACCCGCGCGCCCTGTAGGGCGCGCTCAAACTTTCGAACGAAGCGAGCCGCGCGCAATTGAGAATGTGCCCGCGCAGCAGGCAGATTTTTTTACTACGAGTTGTTTTAAAAATTAAATATAAATCAAATTTTTGTGAAATTATAACTGCTGAATCAAAAATTATATTACTGAACATTTTTCTGACGAATTTTCTCCTCGGATAATTTTGGGATATTTTTAATATGCAATTAGTGACATCGTGGTAGAAGTTTTTTCAACAAAAAATATATTCTTTCTTCTTAATTTCTGGGTTTGAAACATAATAAACTTATTTTTTTCTTAAAAGCTGAGAAAAATTTTTTTATCATATTATGTTCCAAAATGAGAACTGAATAGTTTACAGAGGTTTATGTATAATTGAAAACCACCTTTAACACAACAGTAATCGTCGAAACATTTTTTTAATCTCATTTTTATCTCAGATAGTAATTAAATGACGTTTGTATGATTTTAAGATTTCAACAAATTTGAATAAAGGCTTAAAATTCTGAACAAAATTCGTATCTGGGATTTTTGAAAAGTTCTTTTCTTGCAGCATAAAACAGTATCCAATAAATATCATCTAACTTTAAGGATGTTTCGGTTAAAGTTGGGTGAGGCTCACCATACAGGATATTTTATTACAATTTTATATTTTTTCTCCAAAATCGTTCTAGATGTTAATTTTCTATCTATTTTTGTTATGTATTTGTATTTAGGAAACAATAATTACACTTAGATTGAAATGTAACGCATCCTTATTTAACAAAAAAGATTGCGGCTGATTCGTTAAATGCGGGGACAATCACACAAACTTAATTTTTTTTTAATTAAATATTTTAGTTATAATTTAAAAGAATGTTCATCTATCTATATCTTGTATACAAATATTAAATATCAGTTCTAAAGTTAAAATGTCAATTTTCATCATTTATCAAAAATATTGTCTGTGCTCGTCTTTTTGGTTTGAAAATTCATCTCTTTTGGTAAAATATTTAATCTTCTTCAGTTAAAGAGGCAATTATTTAGATCAAAATTAATGTTTTCGTTGCGGATTCATTTTTTTTTTCAATTCGTCTTGCTTATATGAATTTATCTACTTTGGGTTCAAAGTAAAAAAAAAAAAATGTTGAACTGTCAAGTATAACATTTGTTGTTCGATATTCATGTTTTTTGTTTGTAAATTTGATTACTTGGCTACAAATTAAACTGCTAGGTTAAAAACTTATTTTTTGTGGTTCATGATTCATCCTTTTGCTTAAAAGTTTTAATATTTTATTAAAAATTCTTTTTTTTTGAAATGCAACTATTTGGTTCGAAATTCTTGTATTTTGTTACAAAATTGTCTTTTTGGTAAAAAGTTAATCTTCTTAGTTAAAACTTTATCATTTTTGTTTAAAATTGCATTATTTAGTGAAAACATATTTTTTTAAGATTCATTATTTTAATTCAAGTTCTTCTCTTTGATTGAAAGTTTCTTATTTTTTAGTGGTAAAGTTATTTTTTTAACTTGAAGTCGATTTATTTATATTATTTATTTATTTATTTTAAAAATTAATCCACTCTCTAGAATTCAACTATTTTGTTGTAAATTATTCCTTTTTGTTTGAATTCAGTTGTTTTTGATTGAATATAAAAAGATCACTTGGTTGAAATATCAACTAAGACATTTCTCGTTCAAAATTCATGTTTTTATATTTTTTGAAAATTTTATTTAGCTGAAAGTTGAACTTTGTTAAATATTTATTTTTTTGGTTAAAGACTCAATGCTCTTATTAAAAATGTAACTGTTTGGTTAAAATTCAAATTATTTGGTTAAAAATTCGCCTTTTTTGTTGAGAATTCAACTACTTGGTTAAAAGTTATTTTTTTAAGATTCATCATTTTAGTTAAAAGTTAATCTCTTGGTTTTTAACTTCGTATACTTTAGTGAAAAATGTTAAGGTTAATGTTGAATTATTCTACTTTTTGCTGAAAACTGATCTTTTTTAGTAGACAATTCATCATTCAAAATATCAATTTACATTAATTATTGAGAATATTGTCTTTACCTTTTTCTACTATTATTTTATATAATAGATAATATGAAATATACAAATTTTGTATCAATTTTTTCTAATTCTATTCTTAATCCTGCATTTATAATTTTATGTTTGTTAGGTCGGAATTCAAGAATGAAGACTTAGAATTAGAGGACTCTGAAGCAATAGAAGAGTTTGCAATGACATCGTTGGGAAAACTGATTTTTTTGAACGCACATTCAAGGAATTTAAAATCACTTTCTTCCGAAGAATCGTCAAATTTAGATTTGACAGAGTCACTTTCACTCGCATTTGAAAGCCTCTTACACATGCCTTATGACATCATTGAAAATTATGCGAGTACAGTACACACCTTGGACATCAGTCACAATAAATTTAGCAGGTATTTACAATCAATAAATAATAACTAAAATAAATAATAAAAAAAGGTTTCTTTAATTTTACATTTATTTTAATTTACCATTTTCTTCCAGAAATTTGCAGTTCTTATCAGAATTTGATAACCTTACCTCCCTGAATTTTGATCACAACAACATAGATGCTTTTACGAAATTCCCATACATGCCGAAACTTCAACTCCTGTGGCTCAATCACAATAAAATAGACGAACTTTTTCCATTCGTGAAAAATCTTCACGAAAGCTTTCCAAATCTGAGGTATCTTTGCTTGATGGGAAACAAAGCTGCTCCGAGTTATCTAAATGGAGGAAGTTTTTACGATTATCTTCAGTATAGGTAATTTTACACAATCTCAAAAGAATCACTTTTTTCTATGGAGACTATGGAGTCGCTTTTTAAATTTTTTAACGCTGTAAAAACATATAATTGCAATTACTCCGTAACATTTTAATGTCAAATTTAACGTAGAATTCGAATTTCAGCAAGTTAAATGCCCATCTTGCGGTTTTTTTTAGTTTTTTTTGCATGATATGGAAGGGATACCCTATGTATACTATAAGAGTACCCATAGTAGCGCATCATTTCCGTTCAGTCGGTTCGCCAGGGTAAACAGCTGACAGGTTGAGTAATTAATACTTTCTGGTTTAGTTTATTATTTTGAGTTCATCCTAGTTTCTTTCATTACGCTTTGCATTTTTTGGAATTGACACTGAGTTCCTTTGAATTTTCCTGAATTCTGAATATCTTTAATTCTTCAAAATCCCTGTATTCTACTGAATTCCCGCAATTATTTTAATCTCATGGGTATACTAGGACTTTAAAATAATGTACGAAATTCAGATGAATGCAGAAGGATTCAAGGAGTTCTGGCAATTAAGACAATTCTAGAAATTAAGAGAATTCTGGAAATTGAGTGAATTCTGAAAATTAGTACAGTTCGAAGAATTCAGAGAGTTTTCAGTATTCACGAAATTTACATAATTGCTTTGCATTTACATTTAGAGTCTTTAATTCTACAGACTCCCAAAATTTATATGGATTCCTTGCATTCTTTTTAAGTCCTTGGTATTCCTTGAATTCTTGGGATTTCTGCAATTCCAGGATATTAAAGTAATAGATTGAATTCATATAAAAGTTTGATCGTAAACTTTCACAATTTTTGAATAACCAAATTTTTTTAACTTTCGTGTAACGTTTTTTTTTTTCAGGTATTTTATACCATTTTACAACATTTAAGATAGACATCAAATATAATTTTTCCTGCCAATGTACAATTTTTGATAAAGATGGAACTTCGAATTTTCTCTTAACAAACAAACAAAAAAAACAGGAAATTTTTTTAAATTTTTATACTCTCGGTATAGTACTGCGTCGATCCTGGAGCCAGCCGATAGCTAGTACTGGGCGAACTGACGATTATTTGTACTAGTAACCAGTACTCGGTCAGTCACTAATGCTTCAGATCGATTAAAATTTTTTGCTCGATTCTTTGTGCATGGGGTTTGAGGAATTTGCAGAATTTAAGGTATTCGGAGAATTCATGTTATTCGAAAAATGTATGTGATTTAAAGAATAAAATGTATTCACTAATTCCAAGAAAATACAGGGGTTTATGTAATTCAAAGAATTTTCAGAATACGAGTAATTAAATTGATTGCAGATTAGTCGTCATATCGTGGTTTCCTCGATTGGTTCATTTGGACGATAGACTCATAACCTTGGAACAACGACTAGAAGCTACAAGATTGTTCAGAAGGCCACTTTTGGAACAACTTTCCGAACACACACCAATTCCCAAATGCATAAAAGTTTTCCATAACAGACTATCCAATTTTTTCCTCAAGTCTGTAATTACGGACAAGTTACGTATACCCAAAAGTTCCAACTTTATTATTTAAGCCAGTATTAATTTCTGAGTCTTAATCAAAAATCAAGGACATAAAACATTTCTAAGACTGTAAATCTTTTTTGTAAGCATACAAGAGATCTAGATTCAAATTTAAAGGATTTCTTTTATTTTCACGAACTTTTATATTTTTCAGGTTTAATAATACTCTTACAGTTTACAAATGTTTTAAGAAATACTTTTTCATTGACGATGTACACAAATATTTTATATTTTGTAACTATTTATATGAATATACTTTCCTAGAAGTAATTAGGGATGTATGAATTGTATGGAATATTATAATAAATTATTTTAAGCTGCTACAACTTATATTATTTAGTTAAAATATTCGTCCTCGCTTTCTTCTTCTATCCACATATTTAAATTGATCCTTGGTAAATTTTCACAAAAAGTTAAAGGATTTTGTTGGCTCCGAACTTTGAATGAATTTAATTGCAGTTTAGAAACTGAAGCATCTGAGTCGCATATCAGGCGAGAGAGAGATGCTTTTTTTATTTCCTGAAATTGTTCTGTAAAAAAAATAATTTACAAAATACGTAAGCATAGCCATCTTTTGTTTAAGTATTCTTATCATGATTAAGAAGATAATTTAGTTTTTTTGCAGCTTACCTGTAGTGAAAGAATGGTGGAAATCCGCATTATCGTAAAAATATTTATCGCCTACTCGACTTCTATAAAATTGTTCACCGATAAGACATCTAAGTGTTGGACCTAACAAAGATCCTGGAATCCTCATTTCTAACGATGCTCCAACCAAGAGATCGATATCATCCACGTGTGCATATATTTTTCTCAGCTTTTCGACATTCTGTAAATTTATGTTATAATATCTACAGCTATTATATAAATTATAATAAATTTTTAAATTATTAATTTACTTACATTCCAAGAAATATCATTGATGAGATCATAAAAATCAGCTGCTTCTCCCAGATGACAAATTTTTCGATAAGCATTATAACCCGGAATTCCATGATCCCTTCCTCTTTGAATGTCAATTGCTTCCAAGTCCAAACCATATTTACTTTTTGATCGGAATAAATATTCTGTTAGCTATAAATTATATATTCTTAATATTTTTAACAAATCACAATCATGGAATCAATGCAAGCCTGAGATTGCTCTCAGGATGAGCCGGGCTTCCCCAATTATTTTTCAGAAGGAGAACGCATTAGATGTTCTTTCTGTAAATTTCTGAAGTTTAACCGTTTCTCAAGAATTTGAAAACAAGCTATCGAAAAAATGTTACACAAAATGCAGTATAGGCCTATAATATTTTTTTATATCAAGAAATGTCAAAGAATTTTGTAGGACTGCCAATGATTTCAAGGCATTTCGAAGAATTTCATGAGATTTAAAGGATTTTATAGGACCTCCATTATTCCAAAAGATAACGCAATTTTAAAGATATTCATCTATATTAACATATTTCGAAGAATTTCAAAATATTTCGAAAATTTCAAGCGATTTAAGAAGAATTTTGGGAAACAAGTAAAATTGAATTTTAATTTCCAAGGATTTCAGATTAAGGAAAATTTAATAAATAAATTTAATTGGATTTATATTCAAGGTACTCCAAATAAATTATACTTGTTATAATGGATTATTAACATTTATGTTTTTTGTAAAGAATACTAAAGAATTTCAAAAGATTATTTAAATTTAAAGGAATTTTAAGAGATTTACGGAATTGTTAAATTTTTCCGAATAATTTCAGCAAATTTCAATATTTTCAAGGGATTTTAAAAAATGTTGTAGAATTTTTAAAAATTTTAAACTCGATTTTAAGGAATTTCTAGAGAAATTTGGCAAATAAACTAATTTTAATTTTTAATAGATTCAACGTTTTTACAAAGAATTTTACAAGATTTAAGGGATTTTATAGAATTTTAATTATTTTAAAAGATTA
>JAAAKG020135265.1:0-13583 GCA_010014905.2 Druon quercuslanigerum
ATATTTTATGAAATTAATTTAAATGAAACCCATCGTGCAGAAATTTCCCCATCTTTCCTTTTTTGAATTTGGGTTCTGATGTGGCCCCTATCAGAATATCTAGTATAGAAAAAACTGATTGGGGCCCCTATCAGAATATCCAGTCTTGAAAAAACTGATTAGGGCCCCTACCAAAATGTCTAGTCTACAAAAAAACTGGTTAGGGCCCCTTTCAGAATATCTAGTCTAGAAAAAACTGTTGGTTGCCTGTCAGTTTCTTTTGAAAAATTCCATGCTTCGTCTAGGTCAATTTTCAAAGTTGTAAAATGGTCCAAAGACCAAAAAATCTTTCTAAAGAAAGATTTCTACCTACAAATTAAACCTTACATGATAAGGTATAATTTTGGTTACACGAATTTTGGTATAAAAAAATGGTAAATTTTGGAATTAGAAAAGGTTTATAGTAGTCTACAATAGAAAAATGATACATTACCCAAATAAAAATTACAATCGATTAAAATCATTTATTAAAAAATGATTTAATTGATATTCCGGTTAACAGTTTGTATATTTTACATTCACCTGATATCCTATAATAATAAATATTTATTAGAAATAGAGTTTCAAATTTGATCTTTTACCTTTTTTAATCTGTAGGTTATGAGGATAGCCTGTTGTATAGATGTAGATGTTCGATACCCCGTAACGTTAAAAATTTTATTTAAATTATAATTTTTTATAAATTAAATGATTGTATTCCATCTAAACATGATCAATAATATTTAAATTCAAAACACTCACAGTCAATTATTATCAATTTGAAGTTATAAATGATATTCGTACGATACACAGTCTTATGATGATGAATGGGTAAATGTACAGGCTGCGTGTACAGTAACAGTAGTCTGTAGGAGTCCCACGGGGCTCTTCTCTTTAAATGGTCGATAGGTGGGCTGACCCCACTAGAACCCTATCAGAGAAGCTAGCAGGGCCCCCATGGTCTCAGCGTAACATTCTAGATGGGGCTCTGGCTAGTTTTCCCTACTAGGTCCCGATTAGAGCTAGGGAAAACTAGTTGGCGCCACATTAGAGCCCTTCCAGATTTTCTGAACGGGTTAAGATTACCAATCCTGTTATCACTATTTTTCTAAGCCACTAAATCCAAAGAGAATTAAAAGAAAGTTGAGAAACTTAAGAAATTCCCCAATTGAAACTCCAAAGCAACCAAGAATTATTGTTAAAACAGAAAATCAAAACGAAAAAATTAGCAAAAAATTTAAAAATTGTGTTTTTAAGGAAATCGACATTCAATTTCTTCACTGTTGCTATTTTGTCAATTTTAAACCTTTCTCTTATTTTCTTTGGATTTTGAAAAAAGGCGATGAACGCTATTAGAATTAAAAATAAAATAATAATATAACAATTGAGGTCAATAGTTATAGAGGTCGAAAGAAAAAATTCGGGGTTTCTGAAAAAAGCAAAAACTCAAAATCTGCTAATTTTTTTCGTTTTTTTGCAATCTGAAAAAAGACGTACGTTACTCGAAAATGCATCTACTTTAATTAAAATTTAGAATATTTTTTCCGTAAATTGAACAGGTCTAAATGTACAGATAAAGCCGTCAGAATTGAAGTTTTTTTAGCCTTTCATAAAAAAAATATAGCTATTATGAAATATCCTAACTCGTCGCTTATTAGAAGTGAAATGTTTTTTTTAACTCTCAGAAATTACTCTAGTTGAATTTTTATTCAAATTGCAAAGGGGCGCGTCAGATTATGCAAACATGATTTTTGGAAATTTTTAAAAAATATTTTCGGGACGTGGCGTAGTCATGTCTAGAAAAATTAGCATTTTTGTTAGGACCCCAAAAAAAAAAACTTTTTTAGCTAAAAACGCGCTTCACCTAGAGAATTCGATCAAAAAAATTATTTTTAAGGGGTGCCTAGACTATCTGATGATTGCCAAAAAATTTCATTTTTCGTTGAGAAATTATAAATAAAATTGCGAAAAAGGTCTTGTCATGCATCTGTTCTAGCCTACAAACTTAAAATGAAAAACGTCTAAATAAAATTTACCCCATTTTTCAAACATTTTAAATTTAAATTTAACAATTTTCTTAAAAGTGCAACGTTTTTGGTTGCAAATTTAACTCTTTTGTTAAAAATTCAACTATTTCCTAAATAATTTAATTTTTGATTAAAATTCGTACTTTTGTGCTGAAAAATAAATTGAAATATTTTTGGGTGAAAATTGAACCCTTTTTTGAAAAGTTGTCCTTTTATTTCAAAATGCACGTTTTTTAGTTAAATTTTCATTTTCGTTGAAAAAAAGGTGTAACTGCTTGGTTTCAAATTTAAAGCTTTTATCGCAAAGTCCTGCTTTTTGGATAAATATTCTGTTATGCTGAAAGATTAACTATTTCGCAGATAATTGACTTGATTAAAATTTAACTATTTTTTTTTACTTTTTTCTTAAATTAAAAATTTATCTGTTTTAAAACAAATGTTATCTTTCTAGGAAAAAGTACAACTGCTTGGATGTAAAGTAAAATATTTTTTATGAATGTCTTTTTTTTTAAATTCTACTGTTTTGTTGAAAATTTAGCTATTTCGTAGAACATTTACGTTTTGTTTGAAATTTATATTTTGGTGTTAAAAAATGAACTAAAATCTTTTCTGGGTGAACGTTTAGATTAAATTAAAATTTATTGTGTTTTATTAAAACTTCATCCTTTTTGGTTAAAAATAATTCGTCTTTTTGGATTGAAAATTCTATTTTTTTCATAGAACCTTATTTTTTTAAAAAAAAATTATAATTTAATCTTAAGCAGTCGACTTGCACCTTTCTTGGATGAAAATTCAATTATTAAATTTTTTTTTTTAATTCATCTCGTTTAAGAGAAATTTAATCTTTTTCTCTATATACAAGCAACTGCTTGGTAAAAAATACAATAATTTTCTTTCAAAGTTATCCTTTTTGGTTGAAAATTTCTTGTTTTAGATTAAAAATTCAATTTCTTTTGCAGAAATTTATTTCTCGCCCGAAAATGAATATTTTTATCCTGAAAAATAAACCGAAATCATTTTTTCAAGAAATAATTTTTTTGTTGAAGATTTACATTTTGAATTCAAAATTTATATCTCTGGTTAAAAATTGAACTATTTTGCTGAAACTTAATATTTTTAAACTAAAAATTCAACTACTTAGGTAAAAGTTAAACTAGATCGGTTAAAATTAATTTTCTTGTTAAAGGCTTAGGACGTAATTTGTCAGTTAATAAATCAATGATTTTATAGATTAATTAGTTTTTCATTAATTGCATGTTCTGAATTTTATTTTATTATAAAAAAATAAAAATAATTGGTTCTATGCAATTATTATTTTATGTACACGAGTCATTAAATAATTATTACATTTAAAATTTAAAATTTGTAGTATAAAGTTTTCATAAAACTAATAAACTTTATAAACATGTTTTATGTAATTGGAAAAATAAAATTTCTATATTATATTTTGAATATCAAAACTTTTTTAACTTTATAAACTTTCAAATTAAAAATTTATTTCATAAAATACAAATTATTGGGTCAGGTAAATAATACATATAATATAAGACAGTTAAAATTTGTCCAATTATTTTAAAATAAGACTCAATAAGTTTTATTCAAAATCCTGTTAATATGGGTTTAAAAACTCATTTTTAAATTAAAAAAATATTAAAAAAAAATTTTTTTTTTTAAACTATGTATTAATATTTATCTATATCAAAGACTATTATTAATTTTTTTCAAATAAATATAGCCCTGTGATCTATTTTAATGTGTAAGGATTAGAACAAATTTTTAGCAAAATGAAATTTTTATAATAGTTTCATTAGGAATTTTAAGGTAGTTGATTATTAAATTATTTTTAATAATGTAGTTAATTTATATTTACACAAAAATTAGCAATTAAAATATTTTTTTAAATTAAATTTTAGTTTGAAGTAAGAAAAATTTGATTTGAAAGCCAAAATTTTTTCAGTTAAATGTCAATTTTTTTGTTCATTTATCTCTGTCACATCAACATTAAATTTATATTTTTATAAATCTTGTTTCGCTGTTTAAAACATAACTTAATTTTTTTTTAATTTCAAAGTTGATTTAAACTATTTATTTATTTAAGTTTTGAAATGTAACTTTTTCAAGTTTATTAACTTTCAAATTAAAATTTTATTTCATAAAATACAAATTATTGAGTTATTTAAATAATACATATAATATAAGACAGTTATAATTTGTCCAATTATTTTAAAATAAGACTCAATAAGTTTTATTCCAAATCCTGTTAATATGGGTTTAAAAACTCATTTTTAAATTAAAAACATATTTCATTAAAAAAATTTGTTTTTAAACTATGCATTAATATTTATATATATCGAAGACTATTCATTATTTTTGTTAAAATAAATATAGTCCTGTGATCTATTTTAATGTGTAACGATTTAAACAAATTTTTAGAAAAATGTAATTTTTATAATAATTACATTTATATTTATCTTAATCTTGTTTGCTGTTTGAAAAATAACCTCATTTAAAAAAAAATTAGAAGTTTAAATTAATTATTTATTTATTTACATTTTAAAATGTAACTTTTCAAGTTCATTAATCCATTAACTCCTTTAATTATTATAAAAGGATACTTAACATTTTTTATCCCTATTCTTGTTATTATGGCTTTAGAAAATAATTTTTCTTTTTAAAAAAATTTTTTTAAACCAAAAAAAAAATTTAATTGCCTAATTTTGCATTAATATAATTACTCGCTATAGAAGACTATTATTAATTGTTTGTGAAATGAATATAACCATTAAGTGTATTTTAAAGTATAAGAATTTTTCTACATTTTTGGGCAAACGAAATTTTTGTAATAATTTGATTCCTAAATTTATTACTACTGACTAATAAATTATTTATAGTAAAGTTAATAAATTTTAATAATACAAAGTGTAGCGATAATATTTTTCATTTATTTGAGTAACTTTTTTAAATAAGTAAAATTTCTTCTAAATCCAAAATTTTTAATGGAAAATTACAATTTTATTGTCATCGACCTCAGTTAAATTAAACTTTAATTTATATGCTTAATAATCTTGTTTTAATACATAAAAAAATAAAATTATCAAATTACTATTTGACTCGCCAAAGAGTTTTTGAAGATAAAAATTTCAATTTGTAAAATTTTATTTTGGGTTTCAAATTATAAATCCATTCTGTAATATCTGTTTTTGAAAGTAAATAAAAGAAAATTATAAATTACCTGTTTTTAAATTGTTTATCAATTATTTCTAAGAAATGTTACTGAAGTAATCAGTTTTACTAGATTTTATGATTTTATTTCTAAAACGCAAAGAATTGATAAGCTAGTCATCGTACAGTATCAATTATTTTTAATTGTTAATAATAAAAAAATTTTAATTTAGAAGCTTAATTAAATTATTTATTTATTTAAATTTCAAAATGTCACTTTGTCAATTTCATTAACTTTCAAATCAAAATTTTATTTCATAAATTAAAAATTATTGGGTTAATTAAAGAATAGGTAAAATAGTTGAAATTTGTTTAATTATTATGAAAGAGTAGTTAGCATTTTTTATCTCAATTCTTGTTAAAATGGCTTTAAAACCCAATTTTTATTTTTTCAACAATTTTTTAAAACCAAAAAAAAATTTCATTGCTAAATTTTGTATTTATATAATTGATCTCTAAAGAAAACTTTCAATAATTATTGGCAATGTTAATATAACTGTAAATTGTATTTTAAAGTTTAAGGATTTTTCGAAATTCTTAGGCAAACGAAATTTTTGTAATAATTTGATTCCTAAATTTATTTTTATTCATTGAAAAATTATTTATAATAATGTAGCTAAATTTTAATAATACAAATTTTAGCAACAACATTTTTTTTTAATCTGAGCAATTTTTTTAAATAAGTAAAATTTTTTTTTAAATCCAAAATTTTATGGAAAATTAAATTCTTTTATTGTTAACCTCAGTGAATCAAACTTTGGTTTATATTTTTAATAATCTTTTTTCATATATATAAAAAAAAAGTATTAATTATTAAATTACCAGTTGACTCACTAAACAGTTTTTCAAGATAAAAATTTTAATCTATAAAATTTTATTTTATATTTAAATTTACAAAAAGTTTTTTTTTAAAAAGCTCGCCTCGTGCATGCCCTGATTCTTTTAAATTTATTTTAAATTTTTTCCTTTTAAAATGTTTCTTTCTTCAAAATTACTTCTGTAATATCCGTTTTCGAAAGTAAATAAAGGAAAATTATAAATTAAATGTTTCAAAAATTATTTATTAATTATTTCTAAAAAATGTTACTGAAGTAATTAGTTTAACTAGATCGTATTATTTTACTTAAAAAATGCCAAGAATTGATAAAGTACTCATCGGACAGTATCAATAAGTTAATAATAAAAAAATGCAAGTAAAATTAATTATGTATTTATAAAACTAATATAAAAAGTAATATAACAATTGACTGATTGATTGATTGAATGTGAATTTTACAAATCAAAATTTCCATAATTAAATAATTTTCTTCGCACTAAACATTCATACAATCATAAATATTATTTTCTATTTATTTCAAAATATTTTTTAACTTGAAAAATATTATTTTTATTATAAATTATTATAATATTTTTTATAATTATTTGTTAAGTCTTACAAAGAATACCAATAAAAAACACCCGAGTAAATTATTTAAACATATAGTTAACTATTTAATTAATTTTCTTCTTTTTCTCAAAATGACTTTTTTAATTTGTTTACATTTTTTTGTTAGAAATTAAAAAAAATTTCTTCCTCTGTGATGATTAGTTTATCAAATTTTGGATTTTTTAATATAAATCAAACTGCCAAATAATATTTAACGCAAAATTTTGTCCCCTATCATTAACCTTGTTCCAGTTTAGAAAAAAAAATTTTAACTCAAAATTCTTCTTCTTAATTCTTAATATTTTTAAAATTTATTTATCGTGGTTGTCTGAACCTTTAAATCAATGTTTTCTCAACTTATAAATGAAAAAATTTTTTGTTTTATTTCCGCTAAAGTGAGTCAGTAAAATAACGAGAAAAAAGTTGATCGGAATCGAAAATGTGACAAAGAGTAAAGTTAAAAATAGGAAATAAAAATAACAATAAGAAGGAAATATACTGAGACTTCACAATGTACCGTGTTACCTTCACCGAAATAATGTGTTGATACAAGTTGCCGCTTCGAAATGGAAAAATTTAATTATTTAAACACCTGATCGATTTTACCTTACTTTATTCGTGACCTTCAGATTTCTGAGAACAGATGCTCATGGAAGTTTTTTAGAATTAAGTTCATAAAATTGATTTGGTAGCAGTTAAAAAAATATTTATAAAGTACTAATAAAAATATTAATATTTTTACTAATTCACTCTGTCAAGTATTTCAATGTAAATTAATAAACATATTATTAATTCTTAATGAAAAATAACTGATTCAGAATATGAAAATTGAATACTTTTAAACTTTTTTAACCATTTATTATAACGAAAAATATTTCTTTTTACAATTTTGTAATGAAAATAGTTAATTAAAAACGTTTCAGACAAATTTCAAAAGAAATGAGGAAAAGAATTTTTTTAAGCAAACTTCCTTAAAAAAAGCTTCAAACTGATTTTTTTGAAAATAGAACAGAAGTCAAAATCCTTTTTTTTTAGTTTTAAAAAAGTTATGATATAATGAAGAGAAATGGGAAAAAAATCGATTTCAGTAGATTTTTCTGAACAGTAAAGTGTAAAGAATTTTTTTAAGCAAAATTCTTTAAAAAAGGTTAAAACCGATTTTTTTGAAAACATGTCACAATTCAAATAGTTTTTAGGGTTTCAGTTTTAAAATAATCTTTTTAAATAAACGTAAAACTGAAGAAGTATGGGAAATAAAATAAATTTCAGTACATTTTTCTGAATTATGGTATCAGCGGCATTTCCTTTTTACATGGTCTGAAAAATTCCATGGACAAAATTGCTTCTTTTTTTCTTAAAATAATTATTTTGCTTTTTAAATGAGAAGCTTTAAAAATTATTATTTTTTTAACTTTGATATATTCGTATAGTTTAGTTAACTTTTTTGTGTTCTGGAAGTCTTAAAATTTTCTTTAAATGTTTTAATAATTTTAGTTAACGTTCTCCAGGCTCTAATTTATGATTTTTTGACTCATATTTTTTAAATAATATTTTTGAATATACAGTACTGGTAAAAGAAACGACAAGTTAAAAAAATAAAAAGAAACAGAAGCTTTAAAAACAACTTTTTTTAAATAAATTTTTTTGATTCGCTAGTGTATTTTTACCAGAAAGAAGTCATCGGATGTAGAAATTATTTTTTTAAAAACAGACTATCTTTTTGTTTTTTGGCCGTTACATAGAATTATTTACGTAAAAAATTTTTTTCAAATTAAAAATCCATCTGCTTAAAGAAAAATTTCCTTTTTCTTGGATAAAAATGCAACTGTTTGGACAAAAAAATATTTTTTTAGAAAATAGTACTTTTTGGTTAAGAATTCTACTCTTTTGTTAAAAAATTTGCTATTTTATAGAAAATTTACATTTTGTTTAGCATTTATAGTTTGCTATTGAAAAATGAAATCTTTCCCGGATGAAAGTTAAAATAAAAAAAGATGGTGTTTTACTGATAATTAAAAATTAATCTTTTAGATATAAAATTAAATTTTTTTACATAAGCTTTTTTTGTTGAATTGATTCTTTGTTGAACAAAAATTTAACTATTAAAAAATTTTAAAAATAAAGAGTATATAGAATTTTTTAAAACAAACTACTTCCTTAAAAAAAGCTTAAAACGGATTTTTTCAAAAATAGAACACGAGTCAAAATCTTTTTTACGTAGTTTTAAAATAGTCCTTAAGTTGTCCATCACGATATAATGAAGAGATATGGGAAACAAAATAAATTTCAGTAGATTTTTCTGAACAGTAAAGTGTAAAGAATTTTTTTTAAGCAAAATTCTTTAAAAAAGGAATTAACCAATTTTAGATAAAAAATAAACTATTTTGTTAGAAAATAATACTTTTTGGTTAAAAATTCTACTCTTTTGTTAAAAAATTTGCTTTTTACATTTTCTTTAACATACATATTTTGATGTTGAAAAATGAAATTTTTTCTGGATGAAAGTTAATGATAGTCGCTGTCTTTTAATAAATGAACATTCAAAATCAAATAGATTAACATTTAAATTTTGAGAACAGATTTTCTAAAATTGAAACCGATTTCACTTAGAACTAAAGGAATGCTTAGTAGCAAAATAATTAAATTTTTAATTTTGTTTAAATTGAATAATTCTACTTGTATGTTAAAAATGTATAATGTTTTTTTAATATTATATTTATTTTTGAATATATTATCTCAAAACTTTTGAATTTATACGTTTTTCAATTATTTTAGAATGTTTGCCCTTTAGATTCCTTAATTTAGAAACTTCCATTTTATTATTTAAAAGCATAAATTGTGTAGTTTTGAAGTCTTGAATTTGAAAATATAAATGAGAGGGAAGTCTTTTTGGAGACTTGGAAAAAAGTCGCAAATTTTTGTATGCTAATTACTTTTTTTCGTATTTCTTGTCATGGGCCTGAAATTTTAATTGTTGAGATATCGATAGTATTTTCGAGGATATAAAAAAATCAAAGGTTCATTTAAAAAATCCTTAAAGGCAATTTCGTAGGTTTTTTAAAAAGCAAAGATATGTTTTCTGACTTTATTTTTCTATCTCGTATTGCTTGGTTCAGTTTTGGAATATACGCCCTAATAAACCTTCTCTTTTATCTTGTTCCATTTTTCCAAACATTTAATTTGATTATTTTTAATCTTATTTTTTATTATTGAATGGAAAACTATGCGTCGTATCGAAAAATTATTAGTAAAAATTGTTTAGACCTTTTTTAGGCAAACAACTTTTATGAATTCGTTTTTTTCATATCTTATGTCGTTTTTCCAAAAATTTAATTTTTCATTTTTATTTTTTTTTTTATGATCGAAACAAAAAGTACTTGTCCCATTGAAAAATGGTTAATAAGAAATTTGTATATCTTTTTGGGGTAAGTAACTTGTTTCCAAAGATTTATTTTTTTTATATTTAATGTTATTTTTTATGATTAAAACGAAATCCACGCGTGAAACCATTATACATTGACACTAGCTAACTTTCCATATAGAAAAAAAATAATTGAAAAATATTTTATACATGATCTTGTTTATGAGGTTTTTCCCATCCCATCAATAAGGGTAGTTTTTTGTTTTTCAAGAGTCGGAGCATCACTGAGTAAGTATCATTGACTTACATATTATACTTATATTATGAAAATCTATTAGACACTATTTCACCTACTGTTATGGTACCGGTGTAGTTTCCACCCCCTGATAGGGGTAGTTTCCGGTTTTTGTGTAAAATAATGAAAACCCCGCTTACAGCAATCATTGACGATTATTTTGAGCATTGTAGCCACAACATATTTCTAATAGTCTATGTTTAAAAGTCAAATGATTAGCCTCGCACATCTGTTTATTTAAATATCTTTGGGAGTTTCTGGCACAGTGATTGAAAGTCTGAGTTAGAGAACAATGGTTTTGTTTAAAAATGACTTCTTTTTATCTGACTTGTTTCTGAAAGGTTAGATCCAAAGCATGAAAGTATAAAATTCGTCTCTATAACTTTACATTTTCGTAGCTTTAAAGCGTTAACATAAAACATTACATGAACGGTGACATCACTTTACAATAAATAGGTAAAGAAATTTGTATCAATAAAACTGACTCTTATCAAATCTAAATATCTCAGAAGGACAAACTTGACGCCATTAATTTAAAAATAACGATTACCGTACGGATTGTATGCATCAATATGACAGTGAAATATTCATTAGTTAGATTTTGACATTACATTCTTATATTGAAAAGATGAGGATTGTCCGCACTTTGCTCTTATGGTCAAACGTTATCCTGAATTTGATTGGTGAATATAATAATATAATTTATGTATTATTTAGGTAAATATTCTTTTAATCTTTAGGCTTTTATTGGCTAATATTGGCTTTTATGAAATTGAGCTTCACAATTACAACATCACTTACAACTCGTGATGTACCAGAATTCAATTATGTACATAATTAAAACAAAAATGTAATCCTGTATTTATTATTTCAGAATTAAGTTTACAGTCCGAGGATTTGCCTAACGAAGGGCCTAATCCGAATCTTCATCTTCCTTTGCCTCATTCTTCTACCGGGCCTCCACGATATGCTGAACCACCTCATCGTGACAGATCGAGGTCTCCTACTATGAGGGAAACTTTTCCCAGCGTACTTGGATTTAGATTTGAAGATCTTGCACTTATTCGACTTATTCCGCACAGCAATACGAAACAGAAATTCGAACTCCGACGATACACGTTTCCTCCAGATAAGCCAATTGGATTTAGAACAAGAACTCTTCCCCTCAATCCCATACCATCCGGAGAACAAATTGTTTTATCGACATCCAATGGCAACGTCTGCGCAATATTGGATAAAACACCAAGCAAAAGCACATTTCTTCGTGGAATATTTACACCTGTTTCTGGTCGGTCAAAAAGGGTAAAAATAAACATGAATAGCGGTGCGATTCAGACAATGACAGCAGAAGAAATAGTGGAGTGTCCAGTATCCACCCAGGAAATAGTCGCAAAGAGTTATGCAGTATTACGTGAGTGCACCACAATTTTTTACACCCTTAATAAATTTAAAAAACGCGCGCGTCAGTCAGGTTTTGCGCTTAGTCTTTATGTTTTTTCTTTGTTTATATACAAACTTTTGTGAACTAATGTTTATGGATAACTTTTTAAATTTTTCTAAATTTCACAAATGCTTTTAAAAGAATCTATAAAATTACTTTAAATATCCCAAATTTCATATCACTTGGTATTTTGCAATTTAAAATAAATGGAATTTCATCTTCTGTATGGAGGGTTAATTTGTAAAAATGTTCAATTATGAAACCATTCAGTTTAAAATTCGTATTTGTAAAATCTTCTCGTTACCATATTATTCAATTTTAAACATGAATTTTCGTTTTAAAACCTATAAAAATGCAGTTTAAATGAATCAGAATGTGATTTTGTTGTTTTTTGCACTTGAATTTTATTTAATTGTCGCTTAATACTTACTTTGTTAATTTAAAGAAGGTTGAAAATCAATATAGCCTATTTTATGTGATAGTTTTAATTAATAAATGGCTATCAAATTCGAGAAAAATACAAATTTAATTCAAATTGGCATGCAAGGAAACAGTTACATGCCTATCCGGAGTTCTCAAATTTTTAATTATTTTCTTTATACAAGTTGTAAAAAACCAAGGGGTTTTTTTAAGATTTGCATGTAAAGTTATCTTAATAACCTATGAATGGTTTTTGCTACTTGTTTCTTTAATTTTAAAATTAAAAATAAAAACAAAATTTATGTCTAAATTATTCGAAACATTTTTATAGAAAGAAAAAATTTGAATTGTACATTTTTTTTTAATTTTGGGTAACATTTAAAAGAAATGTTTGATACCTATAACAAGATATCTTGAACAATTTAAAATATCTTAAGTTTCACTTTATTTTAAATTAATTTTGAATTTGTAAAACATAAAAATATTTCGAAAAAGTTAATGGAAGACTTTCAAGAAGTTTTTTAAATTGTGCATGATTGAAAGATTTACAATTTTTAGAATTAAAGTTTTCAGCTGGTCATGTACCAACATGCCATTGTGTAGGTACTTAAAAGAAAAATGTAATCCTGTTTTTTTGTTTCAGTATTAGGTTCACATTCCGATGATTTCCCTCAGCGTGAACCTAATCCTGATATTTATCGCTGTGGACCTTCTTCTTCTTCTCCTCACAGACATTGTCCAGACACGAATATTCCTCTTCGTGAAAGATCCAAGTCTCCTACTCTAAGGAAAACTTTTCCAGTCGTGCTTGGATTTAGCTTTAATCAACTTGCTTCGATTCGACTTATTCCCCACGACTATCCGAATCGGATATTTGAACTCCGAAAATACGTTTTCCCTCCAGATAAACCACTTGGATTAAAAACAAAAGAACGTGTCCTGAGTCACATGCCAACCGGAGAACAAATTGTATTATCAACGTCAAATGGGGACGTATGTGCAATGTTAGGAAAATTAGCAAAAAGAGGCACGGCTCTTCGTCCAATATATACACCCCTTTTTGGGATCCTACAGAGGGTGAAGATAAACATGGAAAGTGGCGCGGTTGAAGGAATGACCACAGAAGAAATAGCGCAATGCCCAGTAACCGCCCGAGAATCAATCAGAAACCTTTATAGTGTAATAACTGTTTAAACCACAACTTTATCGCATTATTAATTATTTTTTTTGCGTGTTTAAATTTAATAATGTATTAGTACAATTTTAATACAGTGCTGGTACAACATTGGTACAATGCTGACGAAAGTAAGTATCACCCTCCATATTTTAGTCAAGTAATAGTGTAGTCTTTTTCGATCACAGGGGGTAAGTTT
>JAAAKG020135266.1:0-13582 GCA_010014905.2 Druon quercuslanigerum
TATTACTCCGTGTTATTGTTGATGTCAGAAAATTCAAAAATCCATTCGTCGGAAAAATATTTAAACCTCTGCAGGGAATACAGATCTGTGGAACCGGTACTTATCTGTTCATTAGACGAATAAATTGGAGATGTTAACTTGCAGAGGTAGAAAGAAACCTTGTTATTCCACCTTTTTGATTTTTATAATTTTAAACTATTTTTTTAATTAATTTAATTATTTTTCAAACATTCAAATAAATATTGCATGGTTTGAGGTTAGAAAACTTGATCCTCTGTTTACACAAAAATGTCCAAAAACAATGGTAAGTATTATGTTCAGCCGCTTACTTGCATTAGGAAAATAATTATTAAACCTATTTTTTTAAATCAATAAAAAATTACTGACGTTAAAGTGATTTTTACAACAAAAAAGCCGAAATCAGAGTGTTACGTTGCATTATTTCCAACCACTTTTTTCTTCGGGAGCCTTTTGGGACACATATAAGTAATTTCAAAGGTCTTTAGACACCCAGGCACACAGAATCAGTGAGAAGTACGATTTTCCTGTATTTTTGTAATAATTTCTTCCATTTTTGATGTTATACAGATGTACATGGAATATCTCTGACATCACACTGTGACTTCATCATGGCGCGAGAATATTACCATTTTAAATTGTAATTTATATTCATTTAAATTTATAGATAGTTAAAACTACTTTCTTCCTTCAAAGGTATACTATTATTAAATTTTTCCCTCTACTTCAACACAGAGTGGTTTCTAAAATTTTGGAAATGACTCTTCCTGCAAAAAGGTGATCACAGCCCAAGTGTATGCAACTTCTTTTTAGTGAAAGTGCGGAAAACGGAAGAAAAGTGACAATTAATGAATTTAAGTGGAATAAAAACTCGATAAAAAGATTGGGTACCTATATATAAAGTGTGTAGTGCGTGTCTTAATGTTTTAAACAACAAAAACACATTTACTCTCCGAAAGAAAGAAGCCTAGAGCTCATAATTTCTGGTATTTCGCCTATCCAGAATGAGAATATCATGGATCGAGTCAGTTCGGTACTCTCTCTGATTGGCGCGAACCAGGAAATATCTCAAATTTAGATGCCTTCCGCTTGTCTCCCAAGGACAAGACTCACTTGCAATCCATTATTGAGAAAATGAACAATTCGATGTACGGTTCCGAAATCATCTAGGCTAAAATAATAAACAAAAAAGCTTTTACGACGAAGGCAGTGGACAAATCTTTGAATGCTATTCCTATCAGCATTAATCACAACCACCATTCGGAGTTACATTAATCACTCATAAAGGTCAAGAGAAAGCTAGGGGAAACAAACCCATTAGGAAAGGCATAGATCTACAGAGGCGCAGTTTGGACCAGAGAAGAAGGTACTTCCTATCCTAAAAGGATTTCTCAAGAGGCAAATCTGAATTTTCTTTTCCCTGGACCGTTAGCAGCTGTCAAGAATCAAACTCCGCAATCCTGACTACAACATTCAGGGACCTGCTTACTAAGAGGATCCTCGCCATATTCTAATGTCTCATCACCACCATCAGCCATTTTATCTCCTGGTATTATTTTCTCAGGTAAAGATAATTATACTTATCATGGAATCTCCTTCATATAATCGCTGAGCCCAGCTACTGATCGTCATATTTATTCAACAAAATCTTTACAATTGAATGTAAATCTTGATGAGGCTATTGAATCAACTTCCTTTCTTTTAAGGAACTCACTTGTATTGGATCACTCTCTGTCAAATACTCAGCTATCTGCCACCCTATCAACGTCTGTAAAAAAGAAGACCTCTTCGTTACATGCCTGTCTGGCATGGGAAACCCTGTCAGTAGCATTGCTACCGCCAACATAACCATCAAAGTCATGAGAGGAAAGCTCGAGCCCTACTGCGACATCAACGCACTATTAAAATGTTGTCACAGGCTTAAGATAGTTACTGCCTAAGACGTAGAAGGCATTTTTGACGGAGACTACGAAGCAGACGACTCCTACTTACATTACAAATTTTCATCTCACGATTATAGATTGGTCACGAGTATTCGAGCGGGTAGAAAGAAAAATAGTATACACACCCCGGGACGAATAGAGATTATCCCTCCCGGCGCCGTAATTCCCCCCCCCCCCCCCTGGCGAAGTCGATGTTGGCAATGCACCGGGAAGGATCATCGCCTTACGTCCCTAGAGGTGTAATATACTATACATTTTACTATATTTTGATATAGTTTGTTTTAATGTGGAAGAGAAGCACCTTCTTATAGTGTTAGTTGAATTGCCACTCTGGAGTTAGGTTGAGAAATGATGTCGAAATTTGGTAGGTTTTAAGATCAAAGAAGATCTAGTGCATTTCTGTTGGTTATTCTCAGCTAGTTTAACAAGGAACGATTCAGAAATAATCTTTTTATAATGCTAGGACTCTAAATAAAGCAAGCGGACGGCCCACATGCCTGTCCCCCTGAGTAGCATAGCCTAATTTAACGAAGATACCCTTCAATGCATTCTTAACTGATCAAAGAAGCGGTTGAACTTTTCACCTATCGAGTGCTTTCAGTAACTCTGCCGTTTTCTGCTTTACTACTTCAACAGACCGAAAATGGTACAACGGGCGAGCAGGTGGGAGAAGCTGGCAGGTTTCTTTATTAGCAGACTCCTTATGTTGGTTTAAGTTCAGTTATAGAAATTTGACAAACCATTGTGAATCCTGATAAAATTATGTATCTGAAAAGAAGGCATGCGTAGAGAAGAATGATATAATTTCAGATTCGAATTTTAAAACAACATTTTTGTATTCTATATAAAATTTGATTTTTCCATCAAGCGTACATTTATCTAATTTCTTCTAGTTCCTTCAGAAAAAACTTTTATTAAATTTCGTTAACCCCATAAAGTACAATATATTTTAATTTTATTGAATTCCCTCTGGCACTTTGAAGCCTATCTGTTTTTGCATCCTTTCGCTGAAATATAAGTTCAGAAATTTTAGTGCAAATTAATTCAAATTGGAAGTGTCGGGCGTTTAGAAGAATAGAATGTTTCCTTTTTTTTGAATTCTGAACTAATTAATTCTTCGCTATTCAAGCCTTCTTACCGGGTGTCTTACCTTAGCGACATACGTCGGTTCTGCAGACACTGCCCCGCAGAGAGGTGGTGCTTTTGCACTTACAGATTTACCAACGTAAAGAGGAAGTGTTTGAGCTGTACTCAATAACATTTTCATCAAAGCACCTCTTCTAATTGTTTCTTTATTTCCAGCATTTCGAGCCTAAAATATTATTAAAAATATCTTTAGTATTAATCATTAATTTCTAAAAGAAAAACCTACCGTGGACCTCATACACTATTTGTCAACGATTTTTATTGTTGTGCATTAAAAATATTTGCTCATAATTACATGTACAATATATTTCCTTTACACAGCCTAAATTATAACGATTGTATGCAATTCTTAGTGCTAACACAATAATAATGTAAGGCCAGACATTTTTTATCGGTTACAAAGCTGATAATTTTGTCCCTACTGAAAATCTTCATGTGAGGCCCTATAGAGAAACGTGTGGGAATCCATATAGAATCCTATATAAAATCTTATAGGCAAATTGAAATACAAACTAGCAATATAAAGTACTAGTACTATAGAAGTACTGAGTGTAAAACATAGGATGATATTCTATATCGATGTCTTCGTGAAAAATCCTATGAATTGTTCTTACATAAAACGCAAATAGAATTACAATTTTTTTGATGGAATTTTCATTAAAAATACAAGTGTTATACTAGGCCATCTTAAAGGTCACGAAAAACGTCTACGCAGCTATGCTTGTTATTGAAGAATACAGCAAAGTCTTTAAGATGTTGCCAATCTACCTAAGTAGCAACCCACATAATTAATAATAATATAAAAACCAATAAAAATACCAATCATATGCCCCCCACTCATATATTTCTATCCTATTTCGTCTCCCAATTTGCCCATAAGATTTCATACATGGGAATTCACGTGAATTCACATGTGATTCTCCACAAAGGTTTCTATACGGAACTCCATGTGGGGATTTTCAGTAGGGCTACTTCGACTTCAACTCTAGAATCTGATGCTCAATTTAGTCAAAAACAACAAAATAACTTTTATACGATTTATAGTTCGAAAATTAATTTTACAATCTTCAAAGAATTAGGGCGGAATCCCCTAGAATCTGCATAATGCGCGCATACATACCTGAATTCTTCGTTCGTTTCTAATGAATCTTATTTCATTTATCTTGTCAAGAGATTTTCGTAGTATATCTTCTTCTGATGCAGCATCAGACATTGCTGCATTGTAAATAGCTTTTAACTTTTGCTGGTAATATGGAGTAACTTTATCATCTGGACTCAGTTTGTCATGCGTTTTAATAATATTATTTAAATTGTTTTCCGAAAAATGACGTTTCTTCTCTAAGTCATGTACTAAACTGTAAATAGTCTTTAACCGATCCTGAAATACATGCAAGGAACTCCTGTTATTTTTCTAGAAGACCAGATTAAAAGAGAAGAAACAAAACCTAATCATTCAGAAATATGTATCCAAGCCAATCGGAATCCATTCAAAGCTTTTATTATCTTTTATTATTTTTTACCTTAATTCACTTGGAATGCGAATATAGATTCTATAAAATTGAAAAGTGGGTGGGATAGAAATTAGTGTCGGTCAACGGATTGAGAAGGATTAAAAGCTTCCTTGTGGCTTGTTCCGCATGTTTCAGATTTGATCGGATAAATATTTGATCGTAACATTCTGTATTAATTGAGAGCCCTGATGCAATAGGATGCATAGATTCGTAGATGTTCGTTCAACACTGGATTACTACAAACGCCAGAACTTCATGCGAACAAAGATAATTCTTTTTAATAATGTTATCAAGCACAAATCGTACGCCCTTTAAGTCAATCAGCTATTGTCGATGCATTCTTCCAAAATTGTACTCCTTTCTAGTCAAGCGGCTGATATCACTTTTGCTACCCAAACTTTACGCCTTTCTAGTCAAGCAAGTGATATAATTTTCTCATAAAAACTGACGCACTCTTACTCTAGCCATTTTTAAAATGTGGTAAAGATCTGCACCAAACAGTATCTCTTTTTTAAATAAGTTGTAGTAACATATTGTAAAAAATTTTTGAGTTCTTAACTGTGTAGTATTTGACATTAAGCCACTGTAGTCATGGCTACCAACTTGCAATGAAATAAAAAAATATGAATAATTTTGTTTAATTAGGCTGGACACAAAAAACTTAGAGCGGATATCACCACGCCACATATCGCCATTCGGCGCATGTTTTCTACAATTCTGCATTGTTCCTGGCGACCTAGATAATCCGCTATTGGCTAAACTTAGCATATGCGTTTAAAAATATCTACCATTGTACATGTCCGAAACTACACTGAACGGCTGGTTTACATGAATAATAGCAAATGCCAGAAAGCTTGCGCCCTCGTTTGACCATAGACTATGAAGATTTCTGACTGAAAAAGTACGACTTTCGAAAGTCTTTAAATTCACTGAAAAATATCAACGGAACTAAGGTCCGACTAAGATGACCCGGTGGTTGCTACAAGATGGGATCGGCTGCACTTGGTGCGTGCAGGACTTCGTGGCAGAACGAAAAAGGTCTATGGGACGATGTGCAGCACAAACGAGGTGGAGACTGATTTAGCTTTCCTGACAGAGGTTCCTGTCACTCAAGCAATGGATAGCCGAGAAGCAGATGAATGGATGGCAGCCATGGCGGATGAAGCGAATTCGATTCTCATGAAGAACGGCGATTTGGATGAGCAAGTGTCAATGGAGATACCAGATTGGATGAAGAAAGTTATGGAATATATAATCAACAAAAAACAAAACCAGGATCAATCAACACGCTGGTCGCACTTGGTCCAGAAGATTCATCAAGGAATTGCGGAACTTAAGTGCGAGTTAAACAAAAGCGGATCCCTGTGTTTATTTTAGATACGGGAAGGAAGATTTAGTAATTAGTAAATTTCACGATTCGGACGTGAATAATCGGATCTTTTCGAAATAAAACGTTTTGGGATGGAAGAGTGCAACCCAGTATCAACCCCTTTAGATGTTGGTATAAAGTTAGTCAGAGGTGACGCGTAGCCCGAGACAGAAGGTGAGAAACCTCCTTATCCGAAATTAATGTAATGCCTGCTGTATCTTTCAGTGGCCACGCGCCCAGACATCGTTCACACAGCCAGTCTGTTGAGTCAATTCATTGACTGTTTCAACAAGACTCACTGGAATGCAGCGAAGAGGATACTTCGGTACTTAAAAGGCACGGATAATAATGGGACCTTCTACAGGAGTGACGACAGTCCTCTGGTGGGCTATGTCAATGCGGATTAGGGAGGCTCTATTTACGAAAGGCGCTCCTTTACAGGTTACGCTTTCTCTATAAGCGGCGGAGTAGTTTCTTGGGATTCTAGGAAGCAATGTACGGTTGCCTTATCAAAAAAGGAGGCCGAATATATAACGATAAGCCAAGCGACCAAGGAAGCTATTCATCTCAAACGTTTTCTACTAGAGCTTGGTGAGTCTCATAACTAGGAAATCAAGTTCATAGTTGAAAATTAAAGCGCATTAAAGGTAGCTAACAATCCAGTATACCATGCACGAACTAAAAATATCGACACACATCATAATTTTGTTCGTTGGATCATGGAATCGGGTGAAATAGTTTTGGAACACCAATTTCAAATTTAGAGGTTGTATCAAGGGGAGGTTCTGGCCTTAATAATTGTAACTGTTTGGTCCAACCTCTGATGTTCATCTGTCTCTTACTGCCAGTGGATTTTAGATCGCGCTACGTCGAACACTCTTGTTGTATATTGCGTTCATAAATTACTTTTGTCCTTCCTGTAATCTGGGTCTATATTGCAAGAGCGTATTAACTAATATTTGCTAAAATGTGTATCGCAATCAAAGTAGTTGTAAGGTAATTTTAATTTAAATTTTCGCGCTTAATCGCAATTATATATACGGCCTGAGTCTTTGGCAAAAGACCTATTGCAGCGATTCCCGCCTTGCTTTAATAAGTAAGTTCTCAGGTGATGATCGGGTGATGCGCAATCCACCTATAATAATTTAATTTAAACTGTCACGTGGTGTGTAATTTTCCATTCTAGGTAAGAAGAATCTTGATTTTATTTATTTTTTAAGTAAAAAAAAATGAATTATCTAAAAGTGTATACTTTTTTAATTACTGTAAGGAGCCCTTATAAAAACTAGAAATATATAGAGAAAATGTGCGGTGAAAATTTGTTGGAAAAATGTAGTCAAGTCATGTGTTTGCAAGAGCTTTACGTTTGAATACTCTATTAATGTGAGTGAGAGAGAGAGAGAAACGAACCGTGCGATAGAGTGAGAGAAAAAGATTCCTCGCCTTCATTTCATACTCTCCCTTGATTGAAAGATCTTACTCAAATTTTAAGAAAATCCAAGGGACCAGGGAAAATGTTAGAAGGGAGTGAGAGTAAACAGACTGACTCGAGCACATGGTGACCCTCAGCGTTCAAATGGCCCTGACGAGAAAACTACAAAAAGAAGGATGAACTCTGTGTGAGTAATCCGTTTGATGTGGGCGACTGTTACCCTTATAGCAAGTTCGACTTACCATGTTCTTAGTTGGGACAGCAGAGTTGAGAGAACGCTTCGATTTGTTATGGACTCACAGAGTCACAGTGATAAGTTTGGCAACTGCGCGTGTGAGCACGCGTGTTATTCGAAATTCAGGCATTAACTAGAGCACGCGAATGGATGCGCCGCTGCTATATCTTCGTTTCGCTGACCTCACTCATATCTGCACGGTATACATTTTCTTTTATATATTATTCTAGGCTCTGAATGAAACTTTTCAAAGCAAATATGGATTTCCGAAAACATTCTGTGTATGTCAGAATTATTTCAGAATTTTTACTGTTTTTGCCCGCTTTCACAGCAGCCGCGATGCTTGATTTTTTTATGTAAGATTTTTGAAACTTCAGATGCACAACAGGTTTCAACCCCTTAAACTGATGCACTTTATTATCCTTCCTTTTAAGACTAGCTTCTCTTAAAGTATTTGTTCCTCTCTCATTCACCTCGGTAGTATCACCTTCGCTGGATTTTTCGCTGGATTTTCTTCAATTTTCACTTGCAAATATAGTTTTTTTGCGCTTCGAAGAATTCTCAAGAAACCTGTACCGTCGTTCGATGACTACAACGCTAAAGCCTGGGCTATACTGAAAAATATGTGCTGACATTTGTTACAATTTTTTGGGCTTTGCCCAGCTTATATTAAAAAAATATTTGCCGTATGAAAAAAAATGAATAGAACCTTTTTTGTGGGCAATTTTATGTACTTCAATTGTCTAGACGCAGGGTTTGCAAAAAACCATAAACAAACGAGTTATAAATAAAATACCGTTTTTTGAAAGTTTACACCGCTGATAAAAGCTACACACATGCCGGGAGAGAAGAATAACGAAAACTAGTTATTATATTGACCCAAACAACATTTTAAAAGCATAATTTCTTTAGTCGGAATTAATGTCAAAAATGAACATTTTTTTGCTATTTTGCATGGCCTATGATAAAAAACTATGCAAAAACCGATTTCCATTTCCACTATTTGGATTTCCGCTTCTACCTTTTTCAAATTATTATCAACAACATGTTATACCTCAAGTCAGACCTAGATTCCCACCTCGTTTGCAATCAAATTTCGAACGTACATTTTAATCAAACTACAAACCCACGTAACGAACCTTTAGGACGAGAAGACTGGAGAAAAGGCCATTCTCTTCCCCACACATGGCCAGGGCGGTTTAACTATTCACACGCTAACGTACACTTTCACCCAATAGAGCAGATGTTTCTCAACGATCCAGCGAGTAAGGGACTAAGTTATTCTCTAAATAAATAAGCTCGCAATTGTGAAAACCATATATAATGAAAACATTTATACCATTATTAAAATTATTTATAAACAATAAAAATAAATTCTTAGTGTATTACTTATTTATTAACATTGATTTTACCGATAATTAGTGCATAAATTTATCCAATGCCATTTTAGAATTAGTATAGTTTGCAAAAACACCATAAACAAACGAGATACAAAGAAAAACCGTTTTTTGAAAGTTTAGGCCACTGCCAAAAGATACGCATAGGTCATGGGAGGGGAATAATGAAAACATTTCCTTATATTGACCCTTAAGGCAGAACAAGTTTTAACTCGGACAAAAAAATGAAGAATACATTATTTCGAATTTTAATAGATACAGATTCAATTTGTAAACCCGTCTAGCAAAAATTAATGGACGTGAACGGTGAAACGGTCGATATGATTGGGCAGATTGTACTCCCAATCATAGTCGGTAAACAAACAAACCACTCAATGTTCAGGTTGGTCCAAAAACTAAAAACTATAGGCATCCTAGGTACAGACATGCTAAAAGCCCTACGGATGACCCTAAGGTATGAGTCGAAAACTTGATGGTTATCAGGGAGACCTTCTACCCGCTTACCTATGGAAGCTTATCCTAACGCGCTACCCATTCCGTTAACTGAGGTTAGAACCGAAACTAAGCCTGACATTACAGTAAAAAAGAATAAGGAAATTAAAAGGACAAATATTAGTAATACAGACAGGAACTCGAAAATCGGAGATATTATTAACCTCAAAAGTACTAGAAAAAGTAAGGAAAGTATTCCAACGCTAAAAAAATATTCAAATTTCTTTAACACCTATCAATCCTAAACACTACCCAAACACACAAAACGCCGAAATTCCAGCGAAAAATCCTGCGAAGGGTACCCCTAGCTTATCAAAAATCCCTCGAGCAACAAATTCCAACCCATAGAGAGCATTCCCACGCAAGAGATTAGCGACTACTAAAGAACAAAAGATGATTACAATCTTTGGAAAATAACAAAGCTACCAATCACAAGAAATCAGAAATGGAATCTCAAAAAGGCAATGAAATATCGGAAAGTGATAATAAAAGACAATGGGTTAATTTATTAAATAAAGCGAATTAAATAAGTAATATTACGGATAAGCAATTAGAAAAGCTTCTTGAAAATAAAATTAAAATTTATTCACAAAAAGAACATACGACTACTCATTTAACAAAACATAAAATTGACTTGCAAGGCCACGATCCTATAAAACAGCTATACTACCACGTGAACCCTAAAATTAAGGAAATAATTTATCAAACAGCTTATAAATTATTTGAACAGGATTTATTATAAACATCTTTCTTTCATTGGTCGAACCCCATACTTAAGATCAGAAACCCAGGTAAAGATTATAGATTCTGTTTAGACTTTAGAAAGGTTATCAATATTACAAAAAAGGATCTCTACCCATTCCCACTTATGACAGAAATACTGGACACTTGTAGTTCAGCAAAACTTATGGCAAATTTATCCAAAATTAGCTTTCTTACAAATTACGTTAGAAGAAAATTCAAAACTAATCACAGAATTCGGTCTCTGGAAAGTGAATGTACCAATTTAAAAGATGGCATTTGGTTTAACCAATACTCTTACCACTTTCCAGAAACTAATGGATACAATTATTACTCTAAACTTAAAGCTAAATGTTTCTTTTTTATTTACATGACATTGTTATAGTTACTCAAAATTTGGACGACCATTTAAAATACTTAAGTATTGTATTAGATAAAATAAATTAGGCATTTAAGGATCAGTTCGGACAAATGTGAATTCACATGCTCAGAAACTAAAATAATAGATTTTAAATGAAGGGAAAGGGGATTCTACATGAACGACGAAAAAATTCTACCAAAATTCAAATTCCCTAAACCTAAAAATATTAAATAATTACGGCGCATAATAGGGATGGCAAGCTTTTACAGAAAATTTATGCCACACATTGCTGAAATAATGGAATCGATTAATAGATTATTGAAAAGTTAATAAACTATAGGATTAGAGATTTTAACAAGATATTTAATTGGTAAGTTGTGTTTCATTTTATTGGTCTAAATGTTTCTAGACTTCCTTTTTATAATTTGTAAACTTCTAAGTCTATCTGCCAAATCTAATTCGCGACCTAAATGTAAAAATCCTGGCGTAAATTGGGTGTCTTTTCTTATTTTTTCTAGTATTTTCGAGGTTAATAATATCTCCGAATTTCGAGTTTTTATCCCTAATATTTGTCTTTTTCATTTCCTTACTCTTTTTGACTGTGATGTCAGGTTTTGTTTCGATTCTAGCCTCAGTTTTCGTAATAGGTACCCCATTTGGATAAGCTTCCATACTTTACCGGGCAGCAGATCTCCCTGGTAACCACTAAGTTTTCGAGTCATGGCTTAGGGTCATCCGTGGTCATCCAATTTTTTTAGTTTTTGGACCAACCTAAACATTGAGTGGTTTGTTTGTTTACCGACTATGATTGGGAGTACAATCTGCCCAATCATATCGACCGTTTCACCGTTCACGACCATTAATTTTTGCTAGACGGGTTTACAAATTGAATACTTGGCATTCTGGATTTTTTCTAGCAATTCCTTGCAAACGTAGGAATGTGTGGCACCTGTATCTATTAACATTCGAAATAATGTATTCTTCATTTTTTTGTCCGAGTTGAAACTTGTTCTGCCTTAAGACTCTCTGTTATTATTGTTACCCGGTTTTCGATTTATTTTTATGTCCTGAATTATTTTCCGTTTTTTATGTAGGGAACTCGAGCATTGGGCTACTTTGACCTTGGTTTTAGCCCAATGCTATTTGGTTAAACCTTGGGTCTATTGTTTGTGAATCTAGGTTTGTAGTTTGGTTAAAATCTAAGTTCGAAATTTGATTGCAAACGAGGTTGGAATCTTGATCTAAATTGAGGTCTAAAATGTTGTCGATAATGATTTGGAAAACATAGAAGCGGAAATCCAAATGCTGGAAATCGAAATCGGTTTTTGTATAGTTTTTTACCCTAGGCCAGGCGACATACAGAGCAAAAAAATGGTCATTTTTGACATTAATTCCGACTAAAGAAATTATGGGATTACAATTTTCCTTGAGTCAATATAAGGAAATGTTTTCATTTTCCTCCTCCCATGGCCTATGCGTATCTTTTGGCAGTGACGTAAACTTTCAAAAAACGGTTTTTATTTGTAACTCGTTTGTTTATGTTGTTTTTGCAAACTATACTAATTCTGAAATGGCATTGGATAAATGTATGCACTAATTATCGGTAAAGTCAATGTTAATAAAGAAATAATACATTGAGAATTTATTTTTATTTTTGATAAATAATTTTAATAATGGAATAAATGTTTCCATTATATATGGTTTTCACAATTGCGAGCTTATGTATTTAGAGAATAACTTAGTCCCTTACTCGTTGGAACGTTGAGAAACATCTGCTCTATTGGGTGAAAGTGTACGTTAGTGTGTGAATAGTTAAACCGCCCGGTCCATGTGTGGGGAAGAGAAGGGCCTTTTCTCCAGTCTTCTCATCCAGAAGGTTCGTTACATGTGTATGAAAGAATCTGGATAAATGAAGCTCTGCTGTGAGCTATGCCTTCGAAATCGAACGACCGTACAGGTTCCGTGTGAATTCTTCAAAGTGTAAACAATTATATTTGCAAGTAAAAATGTAAGAAAACAAATGTTTCATATGTGATAAAAGTCTCTCCGGCGAAGGTGATACTACCGAGGAGAAGGAGAGGGGAACAAATACTTTAAGAGAAGCTAGCCTTCAAAGGAAGGATAATAAAGTGCATCAGTTTAAGGGGTTGAAATCTGTTGTTGAGCATTTGTATTGTAAAAAATCTTACATAAAAGAAACAAGCATCGCAGATGCTGTGAAAGCGGGTATGAGGAAATAGAGTGCTAAGAGATCAAGTGATGGACTCTCGTGGAAATCAAAATGGCTTGTGACGATATAAACTCCCGTTTTCGATCTTCCAATCTGGAGAGAATTTAGGTCTATCCTGCACCGCCTGTAAACGCCGGAAATACGAGGGGTCTACCGTTTCTGCTATACCAGACACTGGGGCCTCATCTTTCTCATTCATCCTTGACAACTCATCTGGGACATGGTGCAGGGCACCTTTACAATTTATGATATCGAAATCATACCCCTGGAGTTCCAAACCCCAACGCGCGACTCGACCAGTCGGGTTTCTTAAATTATTCAACCAGCGAAGGCTGCTATGGTCGGTAATTACTCTAAAGTAGAACCCTTCCAGGTATTCGCGGAATTTTCTAATTCCCCAGACGACGGTCAAACATTCTCGCTCCGTGACTGTATAGTTTCGCTCTACCATTAAGAGAGTTCTACTAGCGAAAGCGATTACCCTTTCCTCGCCGGCTTGTATTTGGGTCACTACTACTCCCAACCCGGTGGCGCTCGCGTCCGTTTGCAAATTGAACGGATTCTTGACTCCACTCTTAAAACTGGGATACGCGAGGATAGGTGCGCCAGTCAAGGCCTTTTTCAACCTATTGAAAGCCCTCTCTTGTTCTTCACCCCAGTGCCATTTGACATTTGTCCTAAAAAGTCGAGTCAAGGGTTCCGCTGGT
>JAAAKG020135267.1:2189-13582 GCA_010014905.2 Druon quercuslanigerum
TTAACTAAAAATTTAACTGATACATTCTTGGTCAAAAATTGGTCGGTTTCAGTTTCAAATTTAACTACTAAATTTGTCTTTAAGAATTTATTTTATTAGTTGATGATTTAACTTTTATGTTTAGAATTTCATTAATGTTAATTATAGTAGGGCTCTCTCAAAAACTGTGATACGTTGCCAGTGGGGGGGGGGGGTTGTTCTGACGTACAGGGAAAATGTCATGGAAAAAATAAATGTAAAGACCAATTTTTTAATGCCATTTTAAAACACTTTACACTCTTTCCCCTATTTCCTTCTTTACCCCATTTCGAAAAAATTTATCTTCTTCCCCTGTTCTCGAACTGAATAAATAGAACCCAATGTGAAATTCCAACTATTTTTCGCTGAAAGTTAATTCTTTTTAATTACAAGGTCAAATTATATTTTCTATTCAGAATTCATCTATATTGTGGTTAGAAATTCTATACTATTTGGTTGAAAATTCGTTTGTTAGTTGAAAAATTATTCTCTTAACTAAAAATTTAACTGATACATTCTTGGTCAAAAATTGGTCGGTTTCAGTTTCAAATTTAACTACTAAATTTGTTCTTAAGAATTTATTTTATTAGTTGGCGATTTAACGTTTATGTTGAAAATTCGTTTTCCTGGTTTTCCTTTAGTTGAAAATTCCACTGTTAAATTTTCCATTAAGAAATTCATAATTGTTGGTTGGAAATTCATCATTTTTTGTTAAAAAGTCAACTGCTTCTTAAATTTTTTTCCAGGCTAGTAGATAAGAAACCGTCATTCCAGGAAAAAAAAGTAAAATCAATTTTATTGAAATAATATTAATATTATAATATTATTAAATAGCTAAGCTATTTGGTTGAAAATTGTTTTTCTTTTTTGAAAATTAATTTTTTAAATGAAAATGTAACTATTTTTTGGTAGAAAATAAATCTTATAAATAATAAATCTTATCTTAAATAAATCTTCGTTGAAACTTGAACTACTTTGTTAAGAATTAAATTGCTTCGTAGAAAATTCGCCTTTGACTCAAAAATTTAACTTTTTTGTTGAAAGTTTGGCTTTTAGAGTTGAAAATTTAACTATTTTGTTAAAAATTCGTCTATTTCTCTCAAAAGTTCAACGATTTAGTTGTGTGGTTGTTGCTTAAAATTTTGACTTACTTTCTTAAGCATTATTATTTTATTGGTTGAATATTTGCCTACTTTATACAAAATTCGTTATTTGTGATTGAAAATTAAATTATTTTCTGTTTTATGGCAAAATTAAAAATTTTGGTTAAATTGTATCTATTTTGTTGGAAATTCGTCTCTTTTAGAAGAAAAATAATTTTCTTGATTTAAAATTCAAGCTCTTGGTTGAAAGTTGAACCTTCTTGTTAAAAATTATTTTGATAGAACATCCATCTATTTGCCTTAAAACGCTTCTTTTTTAAATTAATTTATTAAACAGAAAATTTAATTATTCCATATTTTATTAAAAATTGATCATTTTTAGTTTAGAATTCAACTGTCAATTAAAAGTAGATTTTTTTTGTTTAAAATTCATCTGTTTTGCTGAAGATTCGTCTTTTTGGTTTAAAAATTCAACCGTTTTGTTAGAGAGTCGATTTTTCAAGTTGAAAATTCTATTATTTTCATAGAAAATTCTAGCCTGGTTAAAAATTAACTTTTGGTTGGAAATTCATCTGTTTTTTTAGACAGTTTGCCTTTTCGGATTGATAATTTATTAATTTGGTTGCAACTTTTCTTGGCAGAAATTCGACTCTTTTGTAGAAAATTTGAATTATCGGTTTGAAAATTCATCTATTTCGGTACAAATTTGATATTTTTTAGTTAAAAATGCAAATGGTTGGGTAAAAATTAATATACTTTGGCTGAGAATTTAACTAGTTTCTTAAAAATTCGTCTTTCTTGGTTTTTTATTTAAAAGCAAAATCTTGTTTTACTTGAAAATATTAAGTAATATTATATTTTTTAGATTCAAAATATTCCCTTTTAAATGGAAATTTGACTAGTTACTTGGTTTAGAGTTAAACTCCTTTTGTTAAAGTTAATTTATATTTTAATATTCATAATTTTAGTGGATCTTTTTTTCAAATTCAACTATTTTTGAAAATGTGACTTCTGGATTTAAAATTGATCAAATGGTTAAGGAAAATAAATCCAAAATTTAAATTTAAATTTGTAAAGATAAGAATATTTCTTATAATAATGATTCTATAATCAACAGATTTACAACGAAGATAATAACTTCTGTCGTTTTTGGAATAGAAAGTGATCCTATCGAAAATCCAGATGAGGAGATTCATGCTTGGGGCAGCAAAATTTTTTCATCCGAAACCTTGCGAAGAAATCTCGGATTTTTTGCCCCATCGATACTTTCTTCTTTCGGAATCAGTTTCACTGACAAAAGCGTGTCAATTTTTTTCGAAAAACTTTTTCGAGAAGCTGTTGAGTACAGAGATAAACACAATATTACGAGAGGAGATTTACTGGATTTATTAAGACAACTGGCAAAGGAATCTCATGATCCTGATAAAAAAGACTCTCTTCAAAAGACTGGTCCTGCTCTTGCCTTCGGTTTCTTCTCTGCGGGTTTTGAAACAACTCTTTCTGCAATCACACACTGTCTCTATGAATTGGCGATAAATGAAGAAATTCAGGAAAAAACAAGGGAAGACATCGATAAGAATTTAGAAAGTAATGGTGGAAACCTTGATTATGATGTTTTGCAAAATATGAATTATCTTAATAAGGTTGCAAATGGTGAGTATTAAGAATTACTTTCATTGCTTTAAAAAAAAAGTCATTTTGATTCTTTAATCCTCATGAAATTAAATTTTCTCTAGGGGCATCCTAATTGTCATTATTTAGCTCAATTCGAAGCAAATGGTGCTTTTTAAATTTATTTAGGAATTTTCGCTACCAAAATAATTCAATTCAAAGTATAAATAAATCACGGACCACCCAGGTGCAGTAGGATCAGATCACTTTTTTTTTGCTCAAAATAACGTACCGTTTGATTTTCTAGATAAGAAAATACTCTCCTCATTTTTTCATATTTAAAAAAAATTGTTTGCAGGTTGCGAGTTCTTTTGTTAAAAAGATCAAAAACCGTCCCCTTAATACGAATATTTTGGTTGTTTTCTCAAAATAACCGATTCAAGTACTCGCAAAGTCGTACAATTTATCCTTTCTGAATTTTTCTATTTCTTTAATTATTTTTTCGGTTTTTTTCCAACATTTATAATTTTTTGTTTTGTTAAAACTCTCCTCAATTTATTCAAAAGAAAATTTAATTATTCCATTTTTGATTGAAAATTGATCGTTTTCAGTTTAGAATTCAACTTTTGATTTTAAATTAAATTAGTTTAACTGAATGTGTAACTATTACATTATTGGTTGAAAATTAATCTGTTTTATGGGAAAAATCAGAAATTTGATTAAATTGTATATATTTTGTTGGAAATTCGTCTCTTTTAGCAGAAAATTAATCTTCTTGATTAAAAATTTAAGCTCTTGGTTGAAAGTTTAACCTTCATGTTAAAAATTATTTTGACAGAACATCCATCTGTTTACCTTAAAATGCTTCTTTTTAAAATTAATTTATTCAACAGAAAATTTAATTATTCATCATTGGAAAAATGGTTCGCTGCTTCATAGGATACGCGTATTAACGCCCTCAATATGAAGCTTGATCGAATTTCATTATGAATTAACAAATTAATCTTGACAAATGACAACTGAAAATCAAAAAATATCTGAAATCTTAAGAAATTCCTCACTTCTTGTGAATAAATAGTTTGAAATTCACTAAAATATTATAAAATCCCATGAAATTAAATTAAATCTGATGGTAAATCTTGACAAATGACAAAAGTTTAGAAAAAAAAACGTTGCCTTCCAAAAACCCTGCAAGATTATGATAAAAACTTATTATAATTTCTTGAAAATTCGAAAATTCAAATTTTGATCACACAAAAAATAATGAAAAATAAAAAATTCCATTTTTTGATCAAATCATACAAGATACGAAAAAAGATGAATGAACAAAAATTTTGCACCCAAAAAAGATCTACACCCCTGGCGGGCCGAAGGAACCGAAATGAGCGTCTACAAAGTACCCGTAAAGATTCCACTGGGTCCCCTTTCGGTTCCTTCTTAAAAATCTCAACAACAAAAAAAATAGCAAGATCAACTTTTAAATTGTTGAAATTCGGATTGTACGTTAAAATTTCCATTAGAAACTCACGGAGTAATCGCAATACTTTTTCTTGCAGCGTTAAAAACTTAAAAAAATAAAATACCTTTCAATTACATGGGCTAAAGCGGCTTCAAGTGCTTCTTCTTTTAGTAGCAGTTAATAAGCGTTCTGTCGGTAACTTTAAGAATTTTGTCTGGATGCTAGCGCCATGCAGTGGAAACCTGAGACAACAACGCTGCCATGCAAGTGAGAGCAGTCAAGCAGTGTCCTTGAGGTTACGAGACGAGATTTTTACAATCTACTTGCTAATTTAAAATATTGGCTTCCTTTTTTACGTTAATTTACTTATTACACATATTTATTTACATTCATTTCCCAATTTAGAATTTCATTTTTAAACTTCGCGCGCAACATACTACTTGATCTATTATGGATGCGCTTGAAGTGACCTTCAACAGAAGTTGCTGAAATTTTTTTAAATTTTTTACCGCTGAAAAAAAAGTATTGCAATTAGACCGTGAGTTTCTAATGGAAATTTGAACGCAGAATCCAAATTTCGACAATTTAAAAGTTGATCTTGCCGTTTTTTGAGTTTTTAAAGAAGGAATCGAAGGGGGACTCAGTGAGGTCTTTAAGGGTACTTTTTAGAGGCACCTTTCGGTTCTTTCGGTCCGCCAGGGACATAAATCTTGAATAACTTTTTTATATGACGCATAGTTTTTCTTCTAATTGCAGAAATATACATTAAAAATAAAAAAATAAATTTTTGAACAAACGACTCAAGCTACAGAAAAAAGCGAAAAAATAGACAAAAGCTGTTTATGCAAGAAGAGCTACAAAGTTGTTATTGATCATTTTTCAAGAGGACGCGCTGTTTTTCTTTTGGTCATAAAAAATAACATTAAAAAAAATTAAATATTTTGAAAAACGGCGCAACGTACAAAAGGTAAAGAAATTAATAGACAAAAGGTTTGCACCCTAAAATGTATTTATTTTAATCATAAAAAAATACAAATTAAATTTTTGGAAAAATGGCACAAAATGGAGTGGGAAGCACGAGATACGTGTTGAGAATGTGTTCGTTAAAGCCGAAGGAGCTTTAACAAAAGAGAATTCACAATCACTAAATTACAGATGTCGATGCTTTGACCTTGAATTTTAAAAGGTCTGTATACAAATGTGGGGAAGTACAGACCGGACTGGAGAAGGAATCAAAACACTAAAATGTATATATATAATTTAATAAAAATAATAATAACAATGGTTGTTCTGAAACTAAAATTAATTGCAGAGGTTTTGAGAAAGTACCCATCAGTCGCAATTTTGAATCGAACTTGTACCGAAGAATTCGAAATACCAAACACAAATATTATGGTTGAAAAAGGTACAGCTGTAATAATTCCAGTTTTGGGTATACATATGGATCCAAAGTACTATCCAGATCCTGAAAAATTTGATCCGGAACGCTTCAACAGGGAAAATACAGCGAATAGAAAACCTTATACTTACATACCTTTCGGCGATGGACCAAGAATTTGCATCGGTATGTATTTGCATCGAAAAATATAAATAATAAGAAAAAAAATAAATAAAAATGAAATACTAAAAAATAATATATAATTCTTGTTTTAGGTCAGAGATTCGCATTGCTTCAGTTCAAAATTGCTCTTGTTTATTTACTTTCAAAATATCGCTTTTCCCTTTCTGAGGAAACAAAAAGGAAACTTTCTTATAGTTCTGCAAACGTTGTGTATATTTTAACTCATCCCATGAATCTGAGAATCGACATGCGTTAATAAATTAATAATTCATGAACTTCCAAAAATGATGCAGTTAACCATGCAATTAACATACCTTAAAATTAATTTGTTTAAAATGTTTACATTTTTTCAAGACTGTCATTTTTATCGAAGGCCTTTCAAAGATAAAAAATACTATCACAAATTTAACAAAATAATGTCATAACAATTTTTAAGTATTAAACTTGTACAGGTTAATGGAGGAATCCATTTAACACTGGACAATGGAAAATAAATTTTTTTTAAGCGAAATTTTCAGTTTTCTAAACTAATATTTTTAAAGTATTACAAATTAAATTCATTGATTATTTAAAATGTTATTATTTATTTAGTCTATAAAGTATTATATAAAAACATTTAAAGTTCATTCTTTTCGGTGGATAAATCTACTTTTTTTTATAAGAATGCAGCTTTTTTATGTTAAATTTTATTCTTTAGTTAAAAATTAACATTTTTAGAACCATAAAATAAACTAAAAATTAATAAAATAAAATTCGTAGTAACATCACATTCATTATTTAAACTATTTAGTTGAAGGTTTATGTAATTAGTTGAAAATTCGTCTTCTTTGGTTGGAAAATTGATCTTTTTCTGTAAAAAGTTCCCCTTTTTTAATTAAAAATTCTGGTTCAAAGTGTATCTGTTTCGGTTTTTAAATTCAACTATTTTTTCGAAACTTTATTGTTTAAAAGTTCATATATTGCTGTAAAAAATTACTTTTTTTAGTTAGAAATAGCAATAGTTTCATAGAAAATTCTACTATTTAGTTAAAAATTGATATATTTTGTTGAAAATTGGTCTTTTTGGTAGAAAGTCAATTTGTTTGCTCGAATATCAATCTTCGTAATTGAAAAATAATCTGTTCTAGTTAAGAAGTCAAGAAGTTTGTTAAAAATTCGATTTTTTAATTTTTTTTATTTTAAATAAAATTTTAAAAAATGTAAGCGATTAATCAAATGTTTCGTTGAAAATTTAAATTTTCAAGTTAAAAATTTATCTCCTTGGTTGAAATTTGAAATAATTTCCTTTTTAATTTATTTGCTAAAAATTCATATTCTCGAGTAGAAAATTTAACTATATTCGGTATCAAATTAAACTTTTTCATAGAAATGAGTTTTTTAAATTGAAAATAAACTTTTTTTAATGCAAATGATTCATTTTTGTTTTAAATTGATCTCTTTTAGTTATTTTATTAGTGCTTTTATTAATATTTTATTAAAAATGTATATCATTTTTCGAAAATTCGTATATTCTAGTTACAAATTTATGTATTTTGTTAGAAAAAATATAATTTTTGTCTGACAGAAAAATCAACAAATTGATTGCCATTTTTTAATTGGAAATTCAACTGTTTTGTTGAATATTTATCTTTTTGGTTGGAAAACTTTTATATTTCTGTAAAAAATTACCTTTTCTGTTTAAAAATTCTTGTTACAAAATTAATCTGTTTCGGTTGGAGATTTACTTTTTGGTTGGAAATTTCACTATTTTGTAGAAAATTCACCTTTTCATCCAGAAAATGCAATGATTTGGTAGAATATTAAACTATGTGTTTGAAAATTGAACAACTTCGTGGAAAATTGATGTATTTGATTGAAAATTCATTCTTTTTTTTTTTATTTCAAATTAAATTTTTTTGTTGAAATATCGTTTTTGGGTGATTTGAAACCGATCTATTTAGATTATTAGATTTTCCAGAAATGAAAAGAAAACAATCCAAATAATTTTTTCAAATGAATTTCTAAGAAGGGCTAGTTTTTTAAAAACATTTATAGAATAAATTTAAAAATATAGAAAAATTTCTTTCAAGAAATTGAGTTTAAAAAATTATTATAGAGCTCAATTAAAAGAAAACTTAAAAATTCATATTTTTAAGATTAGAAATTTAAATCCTTGGTTAAAAGTTAAACTAACCTTCCATGCTAACTCATTTGCTAAAAATTCATATTCTGGAGTTAAAAATGCAACTATTTTATAGAAAATTCGTCTATTTCATAGACAAATTCATCAGTTTGGTAGAATATGCAACTATTTGGTACCAAATTAAACTGTTGTGTAGAAAAAAGTTAGTTTTTTTTCTAATTAAAAATTAACTTTTTAAAATGAAAATGATCCATTATTAGTAAACAATTTACCTTTTGTTAAATTAACTATAATGTTACAATTAATTTTATTTAGTTGAAAAATTATTTAATTTGTTGAAAATTCGTTTTGTTCTGGTAGAAAATTAATCCTCGATTCAACTTTTTGGTACCAAATTAAACAGTTTTGTAGAAAAATCGTTTTTTAAATTGAAAATTACATTCTTAAAATGAGAAGGATCCATTTTTAGTTAAAATTTATCTTTTATAGTTCACTCATTAATCAGCATGTTAGAGTAATTTTCATTTAGTTGAAAATTTATATAATTTGTTGGAAAATCGTCTTTTTTGGTTGAAAATTGAGGTATTTTTTTGAAAATTCGTTTTTTGTTTCTAGTAGAAAATTATTGTCCTGTATTAATAATTAAGCTTTTTGGCTTGAAAATTCATTAGTTTCGTAGAATATGTAATTACTTGTCTGGTACAAAATTAAACTGTTTTGTAGAAAAATCGTTTTCCTACTTGAAAATTAATCTTTTTAAATGAAAATGATCCATTATTAGTTAAAATTTATCTTTTTCAGTTACCTCATAAATGATCATATTACAGTTAATTTTATTCAGTTAAAACTTTATATAATTTGCTAAAAATCGTCTTTTTTGGTTGAAGATTGAGGTATTTTGTTAAAAATTCTTTTTTTCTGGTACAAAAATTAGTCTTCTGTATTGGAAATTAATCTTTTTGGTGGAAAATTCTACTGGTTATGTAGAAAGCTTAACTTTTTAGTTGAAAAATCGTCCGTTGTGGTTGAAATTTAATCTTCTGTATTGAAAATTCATCCTTCTAGTTGAAAATTCAAGTGTATTGTAAAAAGCTAATTGGGGGGGGGGGGGGGATTTTAATTTCTAATGAAAAGTTGTTAAGAGGAATATTTAAATAAAGAAACACCTGAATCTGGTGACTATAAAGGAAATTTTATTCCCACTGAATCAATAGCGATACACGATTTTATTCATTACAGATGAGGAATTACGATTACGAATTTTTCTCTTGCTCGTATTTATTTTTTGGTCACTCGACGAATGTTTCAGTCGTGCTCACAATATTTACAGACTAATATTTTACATTTGTGATGTCGCTACGATATTCGCAATTACTAACGGAATTTTCGACGATCATTTGCATGGATTCGTATTGTCAATGACGGTTGGCATTTAATTTTTAATACACAGCTCTCGATATGTTCCATTTCACTTTCCCACAGTTCTTTTCCCAGCAAGAATTGTCATTGTTAAAAGAAACTGGCACTAACATTGCTACCAAAAAAATGTCAAAAAACAAACAGAAAAAAAACAGTGTGTTTCCTAAATCTCTAATTTTAATTATTCATATAATTGCAAAATTAAATTCATTTAACGAATGTGTAGTGTACTATTTTGTTAGTGCTTAAATTTTGTTTAATGAGAATCTAAGGTATAATATGAACGTAAAAAATAGCTTTTAGATTTATGTACTGTTACGTCAATAAATCATGAATCGTTATTGAGAATGATCTTTCGCTATTACTAGGAGATTCTGGCCTTTTTAAAAATTTATTTCAAATCGCTTTAGAAAACATTTAGTGCTTTTAACAATAAAGTGATCGACTTATAATTTTCATCGAGTCCTAAAAGTATGACTCTCACAACTACTTCGCTAATTCTCAAAATCATTACAATTATCACGTTTCATTGTTTTCTTTATCAACAATGTTTTCAAACTTTTCTCAAATAATTTCCGAATCCTCATACTTTTCTAAAATTTTATGTATACTTTACATTTACGAAAGGAAAGCTAGAAGTCTTTAAAAAACTAAAAAGCTCTGCAATTTAATTAGAATTAAAGATTGTAATAAACTCGAATAACTCGTATTCTACTTTACTTTATATTTATTATCTCGTAGTACAATCAGTAGCAATATTTACATATTATTAGAACGCGTTACAGCGAATAATTTACTTTTTTTAGAGAATTTTTAAATTACTCAAGCGTCACAGTCAGAATTTGGTTTTAGAAGCTCTGTCAGAAGGTAAATTCGAATAAAAAGAAAAGGCCGAAAGCTAAAAAATTGTTTTTACTTTGGTGTTATGTTCAGCTTCACTCTAATAAAATATCCCTGTCGGCAATTTCTTTTTACAAAAGGTCGGTATGTCTATATAATACTGCAGTTTGGTTTACAAAATGTATATATTCGAACAGTTTTGGCAATTGGATGTGAGTTCTAAAACCATCGATCGTGGTAACGCTATTACCTACTTCTTTTTATTTTAGTACGACTTAACGTCTAAATTTATTTACAAACTTTTTTTTACGACAATGATGTTAAATTGATTAATGATAGAATATTCATTCACTCACGCCTGAATCCGAACGAATATCTCGATGATATTCAACGTCAGTTACAGTGAATTATGCGCACGAATATACTTATTCACATATTTATATGAAACGCATTGCTGGTCATAAATAATAAAGTATGAAAAATCCAAATATCTTATTTAGGCGAATAAATACTATACAAGTGATGAAACAGAGGAATCCGAAATTGCCGAAAGTTTCACTTGGTCGGACTTTTCTTGATTGGATCCTGCCCAGTCAAGTTTTTTTTGAATAGCCAACAATTTTACATAAAGTTCTATTCGACGCGATTTGTACCAATTTGTACCAGTCATCGAATTTGTTTTTTTCTTTTTACACAAAGATAAATTATGCATAAGAGAGGCTGTACTTAAATTACGTAACGAATTTTTGGCCCTCTCTAAGACACCCCTCTCATAACAACAGATTTCTACCCCCCTTTACTATACGTGATTTTTAATTTTTATAAATGTTTTGCAAGTTACTGCTAGTCGAATTTTATAAATTAAAATTTTATGAACGGAAGAAAACAGTTTTTCAGATACACATTTAAAATTTGCAGATTAATTTATTTGAAACTAAAAAAATGTCTTGTTTATACTATAAAAGATGGCGTTTTCACAAAATACTTAAATTTTGAACAAAATGATTACATTTTTAACACAAAAGTTGAATTTTTAACCTAAAAAGAAGGTTAAACCCAAAATTACGAATTATGAACAAACAATGATTTTTTACTCAAGAACTAAATTAAAGTTTATCTAAATTGTTGAAACTTCAAACGAAAAGGAGTTTTCTCCGAAAAAATGGAATTTTCAAACGAAAAATATGACTTTTATGTCAAAAATTAATTTTACACAAAATGACCTGAGGCCACTGCCGCAACCCCCCAAACACCGAAAAG
>JAAAKG020135268.1:0-13581 GCA_010014905.2 Druon quercuslanigerum
CGAAAGTATTGTAAATATCCTTTCAAAAATTTAACAGTATATTCTTAAAAGACTATACTTTCGAAATATCAAAAAAAAAATCGATTTTTTGAAAATTCTAGACCACCGGGACCCCTTAAGATGAAATAGAAGCAGAAAGCTAAGCAACTATGCTACTATAATCATCCAACGTCGGAATCACCAGAGACGCAGTTGCCATGACTCCAGCTTGTAAACATCAAAGGAATTTGAACATGGCATTTTATAGACTACAAGCGAGCGTTTCCTTCAGTGCCGCATGGCTATTTGCTCCAATTCCTACAATTTTACAAAATCTGCCCACGCATCATTGACTTCCTAAGTCATGCGATAATGCTATAGCAGTCAACACCTATGCTATTCATGTCCTCGTGTACTTATACGGGCTCATCAAATGGTCTAACACCGACCTTGAAAGGCTAAACCGAACCGTCCGCGTTGAATTGACGAAGCAACGAATGCACAACAGTAATTCGGCGATTGACAGCGTAGTTCTACCGCGACAAGGAAGGGGTATGGGCGTTGTAGATGTCAAAAAACTGTGTAAATGACAAGAAATGCAGTTGCGAGACTATTTTAAGTGCAAACGAGATTTAACGCTTTACAACACCATCTTTAAAGCAAAACTTGACTACACAATGGACAGAAAGCCATCCACGGCGAGCACCCTAAAACGTTAGATCTCCATTAAGTGGGTAGTGACGCATCCAACATTTGTCTGTGAAAGGGCGCCCTGTATCCAGGAACGGAAGGATTCGTCATTGCGTTTCAGGGCAGGTTTGTCAGTGCCAGAAATTATCGCAAACACGTGTTACATCAAGACGTTGTTGACCGATGTCGATTATGTAGAGATTACATTTTATATTGGAATGTTACTTTCCAGACCGATCAATACATCCAAGCCAATCTTTCTGACCTCTTGATGCGAGAAAAAAGGTGAAAGAGTCTATATAATTGATATTGCTTGTCTGTTTAACCGGAATTTTCAGGCAACCTATACAACCAAGATTCACAAGTATAGCGAGCTAAGGCATGAAGAAAAGACAAAGTAGAGGAATGTGAAACACTAATCTATTCATTCAATTGTAACTTCGGCTACAGGCAATGTGTACGCAAGATGCACTGAACGAACTCCAAACTGCACGACGCTCCTAATTTTGTACCCACTACATTTTCCTTTCATAAATGTGACGGCAATCTTGGCTGACTGGGTTTCGCATACCAGATATGCGAGGAATGAAGAGGAAAGAGACTAAGAGGAGCACCAAAAAGCCATTTACCACGGAGAAGTTTCTTAATCTTTATAATCGTAGATCGCTCCACGAGCATAGTCGGGGCGCCTCTGCTGCCATCGTTGGGGGTGGCAGCATGCAAGCTGGTATTGGTGAGCTACGTGGTGGACAGGTGAATCTCACTGGGATAGCAGAAAGTTCTACTGTCCAAACAGAACATAGGCAACAAGCCGTAAGCAAAAGAACGTCTGCTGCGCCTGCGGAGGATGTTTCGGCTGGAATCCTCCAATCGACCACTTCCACAGGAATGCCAAGACAGCAGGTCAATTTCCAGATTTATCATTATGAGTAATTGATACGCTAGCCATTCAAAAACAAGATGGAAATGACAACAACTTCTCCTAACGGTGTGGCCTTTCTCCGAAACTATGTGGTGAATTTCCCGCAAATCAGAACAGTAACCCAATATGACCTTGAGCGACAAAGGTATCAGATTATAGATGGGAACCTCCTCCCTAGAAGAGCCATCAATCGGATAGAATCTAAAGCTGAGAGTGCATACCGCCAGCAACTTCAGGGTGCGCAAGCCAAAAAGAGGATCAAATGGACGCTGGAAATCAATGGAGAGATGATCAGATGTTACTTTCGGGCAACAGCACGGGGAGGATGGCGCAGGGGCGAGAAATATCGTCTCTTTAAAACCAGGTACAACAACATCGAATAGCACCGATCCTCTAATTCTACCGAACTCACTGAAGAGCTCGATGAGGAAAGCCTGTGTCTCATAGTGTGCTTCACTGATGCCATCGAGTTCTCAGAACAAGAATCTCAAATGAGGAACGGTCTGCCGAAATTAAATTCTTCACTATTCGCTGAAGTTACTTTCAGTATGCATTTAATAATTGCCTCATTTTATTTTTAGCACATTTATATTTGTCTTATACTCACGTCAATCGACTGCCATCGATTTGGTATTGACGGTCGTTGCCTATCATTGCAAACAACCTTGCGCATTTCTTCAATTGTTGGATCGCAGGGTACTAAATCGTAAAATGGAAGTTGGTAGTCATCGTGAATGCCTCCAACATTACATCTTCTTGCAATTTCCCATAGAATTAGGCCGAGAGCATAAACGTCAGCTCTCTTAAAAGAATCGAAGTGATTCATGTTTATTGTCTCTTCCAGAACCTAGAAGCACACAAACTTTATTTATTATATCATACCAGATCAATCTGGGAGTTGTTTGCAAAAACAGTCAGCTATGTCAAGGACTTAAGTGCACTGTTTAAGAAAATTTCGCCGTTGACCGAAATACGGAATTTCAAAAACATGAAGTTGAAGAGCAATTGTGAAATCCGGTTTAAATTTTTGAGAAAGATGAAAAAATCACATTTTCGTGTATTTTTACTTTTCAATTAATCGGAGAAAAAAAAAATCAAAAAGGAAGTGTATAATATAACTAAATTTTTCTGAAAAAAGATCTCACTTCACTCCATTAAAACTCAAAACAACAGAACATCACCTGTATACGGCCGACAAATTCTTATCAAACTTTTTCATTAAATTATTACTTAAGATAAACAATAAAAACTTTTTAAAAAATTCTGAATAAAAATCGATATTTTATAAACTACAACTAGCGTATATTCGGCCATTTGTATTCGACCGAAAGTCGTTGTTTGAGAAAAAGCTTTTTCAAAGTCTAGTGAACAACTCTATCGCAATAAGCGCTGATTGTAGTCGTCGCTTATATTGTTATTCTTTATCTTGAGTAATAATTCTCGAATGAAAAAGTTTGATAAGAAAAATTAATCGACCGCGTCAAGGTGAATGCGAGGGTATATTTTATTTTACGTTTCGGCCACTTTTTTTATCAATATATTTTCCCGGGTGGACAATACTTCTACGCGATTTATAATTAATTATTTACTGAAAGATTTCTAGTTAATATTTAATTCGAATTCACATTTTTTCTGAATTGGTGGCGCTGTCGTTGGCTATCGCCAACAGGCTCTACAATTCGATAAAGAAAATAATTAAGAGGAAGAAGTGTTAAACAGACATAGAGAGAGTATGATCGTTTCGATACGAAAAGACCTGTGATTGGAACACAATTGGTTTGATCAACTTCAGGCATAGGGAGTTAAAGTCGTTGGACCTCCCTTTTGTGGGTTTGATACCTCTCCTTAGTATCCTTCTCCGTTGCAGTAATACTGTAGTCGGCCGGAGCATAGTATGCAATGGACGACAGTGTCGGCAGGGCAGGGTAGGGTCACGGTGTACAACGAAGAGCAACAATGATCGTAATAAAGCGCTCTCAGGTTCGCATTCTGCCTGTAGAGATACGTAGTTCTCGCATGAGTGGGACTCCCAGATAGTATTTGTTCTAGGTACTCAGCGTGACATCAAATGCGATCACGACATACTACTAAGATGGAAATTACACCGTCCCGGTACGCGAAAATGAAACCCTCTTTACTTGAATTAATCCCTGATGTTTCAACTTCTGCTTTCTTTACATCGGCTTTTAGAAGTGAAACATCTAGATAAAGTAATGCACTTTCCTCACTTTTGATGTTAAAATTCAGGCCAAGGGTCTTGGCCACCCGCCCTGCAGCTTTCTAAAGGAACGCTTCTTTGCCCATCATCTCGTCGTTCCTGGCCATTTTTAGGAGATGCTCTCTGCTATTTGCAATGATGTAAGCTGTACTTAGAACAATTCGGTTTTATGTATACACTGGAGATTCAGAAATCTGCATCCGCTTTAATGGCGTGAGATGTATAATCGCGGAACAGACGATTTGATATACAAGTTCTTATGCATATGCATGACCTTACGTCTGGCGACATGAAGGGCCGCAAGCGTTTTCTTCGTCCATTGAACCACGCCAAACGAGTAGATCTGCTTCGGAGAGACTCTTTCACTGATTTCACGTCCTGAATGCGGCTGTGAGGCACGCCCAGGTATGTATAGATCTCTCTAGTGTAAACATGCCTAATAACACTTATATCCACAAGCTCAGGGTTCCAATCATTTTTCTTTTCTTCAGATGAATTCCGGTACTCTTTTCCAATCCAAAATCGATACCAATCTCTCCCTGTGTATCTCTCCCTATATCCTCAAGAATGATTATATTTAACCCTTGTGTGCTCAACCAAATAAATGAATGTTGTAGTCCAACCGGGGTACCTGGGTACGTATATACGGATTTTAAGTTACAAGTCAGCTGTAACTTAGAATAATCCTGGCTATTATATGCATATTAATTTATTCATTGTTGAAGAAAATCTTTTAATACAAATGTAAATTCCGAGAAGGTCAGGTGCGTTGAGGGTATGAGTTTTTTTATGTCGTAAACTAAATATCATTATTATTTATATAGACTGTATTTAATAAATACACAATTAAAAATCAATATTATTTGTTATAACTTTTTTATTAATACTTATTTTCTCCTTTCTTGAATGTGGGTACCCGGGTACCCTGCTTGGAATATTCGCGTACTTTTTTTCAAATGCAAAATTTTCCAAGTAAAAAAAACCATATTTTTGAAATGCAGTTTTCTATGTAAAGTCAGTCAAATCGTGAGGATCCAGGAGGATTAAAAAAAATTGTCAGAAAAAAGTCAGATTGATGACAAAGTCTTCCATATAAAATACATGAAAGACCTCACTGTAATTAACAACGCCACAGAGGTATCCAGAAGAATTTCGTAGTGCGAGAGACAGGGACAGAAGTGTGATGCAGAAAAGCAGAGGGCTCATGATGTCACCATGTAAGACGCCCGTCTGGAAGGTACGTTGTTAGTTGTCACACGATATTTTCCAGGCGAGTTAGCAAATATATTTTTCGAAAGGGGCATCTATGTCTATATGCATAAGACTATGTGTGGATAAATCTCCAAGCTTCTTAAAAGACAGATGATAAGTCCATGATGAATCGAAAGCTTTCCGGTATTCAATTCAGACCTTTGAAAGGGTCACTTGAAATTTCAAGTCTTCGAAAAATTCTGTTTAGGACAGTTGTAAAAATCTTATATAGTGTGTTCAAACAAGTTATTGACTTGTGATTCTCTGGGTTGGACAAGTTGCTTTTTTCGGTAGGCGTATAGTGCGTCCTAATACCATTCTCTGCGGAATGTGCGCTTCCGACTTTAAATATGAGGTGAATATGCGGGTCAGATGTTGCTGTGTAGAAGTAAACGTCTTGCAACAGAAGTTATTGATAACATCTGTTCCTCAGATGTTGTAAGGTTGTCGCAAAACTCCGTGTAGCGGATAATATTATCAGTATCTTCTTTTAACTTTCGTGCTTTCTGGATCTTGTATACCTCTCTTCAAGAAGTCTGTACCTGGTTGGGCTTGGGTGGATTTTTGACAGAAACAGGGGGAACGCTGAAGAGGCACGATGGGTCAGCAAGAAACTTTTGATTCTCCCTGATCCATTTCACCATCTTCTATATGCTCCTCTTTGCGTTAGGTAACACCCATATTTTTTCAATAATATGCTGCTTGATTTTCCGCAGCTTTGAGTTGTTCAGTGTGCAATTATGCAGTCAATCACACACTGAACACGGGACGCATTCTATCTTGCCAATCCAATGTTCTTGCTCAGATGATGCAAACATCTTTTGGTCTTTTGATCCATCGCCGGTTTTAGCCTTCGATTTGAATCAGCCTATTAATTTTCTTGAAAAAAAGAATAAACCAAATGCTTATATTTTCTACGTTCTTCATATTTAATGAATGTTTTAATATATTCCTTTCCTTTGAGTCGAAAAGCATTTTTATGTGATATTTGAACAACAATTAAAAAAAACTATTTTACAAAATGTAAAGTAAAATATACTCTTTTCTTCATGATTTACAATTATTCCCACATAAATAATTTCGTGATAAGATTAATTTTTCTAATTCAGAAAGTTTTTGTTTGGTCATCACCTTTTTAATTTTTTTTGCATAGTTAATTATTTTTAATGTCTGTTCCGTTAAATTTGCTTCCGTAAAGGTGCTGTAAAAATTAGGGAGTATTCCTCTTCATTATTTACAATAATATACTCATATTCCGAAAGCAATCGGAAAAGGGTATATTAACCTGGACTTAAAATTCCGGAAATTCATCAAGCTCTATGACTCTATACGTAACTCCATATCGTCCATAAGGGTCCTTTCATGTAGTAGCCCACATATGTTAATAATCATAATCCTAGAATTCATTCATTACATCACTTCGTCCACACTGAAGCTTCTATGTTTTTGTTCGCCTTTCGCGTACTTTTCGTCCCGGAACTTTTTCTGTCATTTTTATGTGACAATTTATTAGTATTAATATCTTATAAATTTATCTTTCCACTTGAAGCAGCAACATTAAGTTGTTTCCCTCACATGAAAATGCTTCATCACTGATTTTTAAGATATTACTTTTACACGTTAGATCAAAACAAGTAAATTTTTAAAAGCATGATGCAGAATTTGTAAATGATTCATTTTGAAACGACTTGGGTTCAAGTTTATAATTTAGGAATACTTCAGTTTCAAACAAACTTTGGAAATTTATATTTTTAACCCTTCAAGCTTAAATTCATTCAATTGCAGAGCTTCCAATTAGAATATGCGTTAGTTTAATGCCATCCTGTAATATTAATATTGATTATTTAATTGCTAGTATAAAATTACAATTGCTAGAGAAAATATAATGTTTTAATCAACGAGGCTAAGAAGTGAGGGGGGTATAAGAATTCCGAAGTCCGAAGAAGGGGGGTAGAAGAATTTCCCTGCACCTTAAAGGTTGTATCTACTATTCACTGTGTTAGAATCACTCTCTGGTACTGGTATGGCATAGATTAAATTTCTTGAGGGTGACTAAATTTAAAACATTTACAAATATTAATTGTATTATTAAAATATACCTCTGGTGCCATATAACGTTTTGTTCCTACTCGGTTATTTAGTTGTATATCCACAGTATCGGTGATAACATCATGCCTAACAGCAAGACCAAGATCACCAATTGCGCAAGTGCCATTGGTTTTCACTAGGATGTTTTTCGATTTTAGATCTCTGTGGGCAATTGCTGGTTTTCCCTGTGTACCTACTATCTCCATGTGAAGATGTGCTAAGCCTGTGGCTATCGACAGAGCCATTCTAATCATACCATTCGTGTCTACGGTTGACCTATTAAGGTAGTCAAAAAGAGAACCTTTCTCGTGGTAGTCAGTTATAAGCCAAAGCTGCGTCCATGTCCCATTATCTGTAATATAATTCTGCCATTAATTTCCTGACCATTTAAAAAGGAGGGCGGCATGACGCGCCATACTTCCGAGGAAACAACAAGGAATAACCCAGGATATAATATGAGAGGCTTAACAAAAATATCGACATGAAATTAATTAAAAAATAAATTATATAACAAAGGATTGACGCGAATCGATAATATCAAAGCTGGAATAGTAAAGTTTGGAATGAGAAATAGTCGACAAAATGTGATCTATGCTTCGATACTTTTTTATTATCAATCTAACGAACCGCTTAATTTTCCAATAGTTATAATGTTCCTAGAAATAACAACAAAAAAGTAGGAAAAAAACTCTAAAAAGAAAGCCACTTTTTCAGATTTTTTTTCCGTTCACATTTTCACATATATATTTCAAGAGAGTAAGCACATTTTTTAAATTCTTTTTGTTGCCATACAAATTTTTCATTTAAAAACCTCTATTATTAGGTGGCTATCAGGATGTCTATAACAACGCATTTTCTTGAGTCTCTTTTACGTTTTATGTAATTATTTTGAGAATCGTCAATAAAAATTGGAAACAGAAATTCTTTCGTTCACACTTTCCTAAGTCAAATATTCGTTATTTTAAAAAAACGATAAAAACAGCCTGAAATATCTTATAAAAACTGTAGAACGCAATATTTGTTTATTTTAACGGACAGAATTTAAAAAAGCCAAAAACAGGTAGGTATACACATAAAAGTAGAAAATTTAACCTTCTCCTCCACAGTAATTACTTTTCCGAGTTAGAAATGTTTTCCACAAACTGTTGTATCATCCAATAGGGGTAAATTATTAACAAAAATCAACTTTAGACATATACGGATGTTTTTATCACTCCCTAAGGGTTTACATGAATTCCATTTCTTACAATGTTTCCGTGTTCATATTTTTTTATAAAACTTTATTCTAGCTGTTTACAATTATTTAAAACTATTTACAGAAAATCTTATATCTAGATTCCTATTTCCATTTCCTGCGATAGCGCAATTTAGAATGTGTCAGTGAATGAGTGAGCCAGCGATCGAAAGCGAGAGGTCAAGCGAGAGAGAGAACGCGAACACAAACGCATCTTAGTCTGCTTACGCCATTACATAACCATTGCTTACAATCTTTACGCTTCTAGGCAACTTCCGTATCCTTTTTCTCCACTTTTTATCTACCTCCAATTTGCCCTTTTTTCACGTGCATTCTTTCGTTCTTTCTCATTCGCTCCTCCATCACCCTCCAACTTCTTCATCCATTCTTCTCCTAATCCCTCCTCCACTAGAATCTTTACCACATTCTCTTGCCAGCTTCCTTTATCTTCCATTCCTCGCCTACATCTTTTTCATACATGCTGCCATTTTTCCTTCTATTCACATATTCTACACTTTCTGTTCTCTTCTTTTCCCAATACATCCCCTCCTTTATCTCGTTTCCCAATCTAAATCTTGCTATTCTGGTCCACCTTCTCTCTCCCCATCCCTTTTCTAAATACATTAGTACTCCTTCTTTTTTTTATCATCGTATACCATTTATTGTATTTTGATTTCTCCATCAGCCCCCATCTTTCTATTAATTGTCTTTCCCTCTCCTTTTTCCAATTCTTCATAGTTTACTCCAGTCCCGTCTTCTATGTCTCTAGCATTAGAGAACTCCCTCCTTTCTTCTTCCATCTCGTTCATTCTATCCCCTTCCCTCTCCTCTCTTCTATCTCTATCAAAAACTTTCTCGCTAACTCCCCTTCCTTTTTCTCCCTCAGATTCATCTCAAATTTCCAAGCCCTCTTTCCCGCTCTAGTACTTAATTTATTCCTTTGCGCTTCTTTTTTGAACATATATTCTAGCGTCCTCCAGTCTACCCCTAGTGTCCAGCTTGCATACAATTCTTGTGAACTCTCCATCTCTTTCCTTTTTTTCTATCCCCATACCTCTGCTCCATAACCTAATACCGGCCATTCCAGCGTATAAAATAACCACACGCTCCTTCTCCAATTCTTTTAACCTTCTTTTTCCTATTCCCGATATCTGTTACATTACTGCTCCAGCTTTTTTATCCTTTCTCTTACATGAGCTTTTCTAAACCTCATTATCTTTGTCTTTTCTACATTCAAAATCAACTTTTTCCCATGTAAGTATTTCTCTAATCCTGTAATTAAGCCCGCCATCTCTTCTTCATCCTCTGTCATCAACACTATATCGTCTGCGCCTGCCAATGTATATATTTTTTCCTTCCCTTTCCTAACTCCTCCAGAACCTTTTCTTCTCATTTCTTCAACGAATATTTCTATTATTGCCCCTTTCTCCCTTTGAATCCTTTTTTTGTCAGATAATTCAAAACATATATATTGCCCATCACCCTCATCCTTTTTCTAAATCCTGTCTAATTCGGTGGCTCTAACATTTTTCCTCAATTTATTTTTTCAATCTCTCCGACAAATCAGTTCCATATACTTCATACAGTTTTGGCATCAGCGTTACACCCCTATCATCTCTAATATCCCCTCCTTTTCCCTTCTTCACTATTGGTATCACTACTCCTTCTTTCCTAAACTCTAACCACCCCGCTCCTCTCCATACTCTATTACACATTATCCCTGCCCATTCGATTAGTTCCGTCTCTCCATATTTCCATACTTCATTTGGAATCTCATCTATACCAGGTGCCTTTCCGTCTTTCATTATTCCTAACACCTTCACTATTTCTTCACTTGTTATGTCCTGTTCTTCATCTCATCCTGTTCTTACCATATTTTCCTTCTTTCTTAAATTTTCTCTCTGCTCCTCTTAGCAAATCCAAAAAATATTTTTTCCATTTTACCATTTCCATACCGTGGTTTACTCGTTTTATTCTTTTTCTCTCTCTATTTACTACCGTCTTCTACTACATCTTCTTACGTCCTATCCTTCTCCGAGTCTTCCTCAAACCTTTTATTCCCTTCCTCTTCCCTTTGATCACAAAAGTCAGTATAGTCCTTATTCTTTCTCACATATTATTCTCTGTTCTTTTTTTCTCCATTTTCTTAATTCCTTTCTGACCTCCTTCTGTTTTTCTTTACAATCCTCATCCCATCCACTTCTATCCTCTCTTTACTATTTCATATTTGCTTGTGCACTCTAAACCTTTTTTGATTTCTCCTATCATTTTTGTAATCCCTTCATCCATAGTTCCCTCTCCCACTTTGCTATTTCTCACCGTTTCTCTAAACTGTTCTTTTCCTTGCCTTGACCAATCTCCTTTTCCTGCACTTTCTATATTTTCTGCCTTATTATTCATATTGCTATTGCTTTTTTCTTCCCCTAATGTCACTATTAAGAGAAAGTGACCCGTATCAACATAATCTCCTACCTCTGGTTTTTTGACCTTCTATCTTACCTTATCATCGACTATCACGCTATCAATCTATATTTCCGTTTAAGATAAACCATCCTAACTTGGCAAGCTCTTTAACAACTTCTTGCCCTCCATTCAGTAGATTATCTTTGGATTTTCTTCCTCTCTCTTATCCCCATTACCTTCCTCATCTATCATGGGTTCTCCCATTAAAATCTCCACATATTATAAGCCGAATAACTTCTTTATTTTCTTTCATCATATCTTTCATCACCTCTGCTTTCTCCTGCAAATCATCATTCATATAAACCTCCACTATCTGTTATACATTCATTTCTTACTCTCATCACCATTCCTCTCATTGCTCAGCCCTTTTTATTCTTCCGCTTTGTACTTTCAACTTTGTATTTTCAACTTGTACTAATAATGATGTCTCCATCATTATTACTACATTCTATTGTCTCAAATTTCTCATAGAATCCCTATCGTTTCTTTTCAATCCTGCTATATTCCAGTAACATATCCTCCATCCTTTCCTACGTTCTTTTCTCCTCTCTTGTTGCTTCTTACTATTTCTTATTTTCCTATCTCCCATTCCTTCCTCTCTTAGTTTTCCGGCACCTCATTTCTTACTAACTCTTCCTTTCTTCATCCTAATCCCACCATACTGCGGCTGTCTGTATTCTCCCATAATTAACCATGTCCTTCTTCCCTTTTTTCTTTCCTCTTCCGCTATTTTCCTTAAAATATACTGCATCTTCCTTCCTACCCATGTCAAATCATCCTCTATTCTCTCCGAGCTTCAATATAACATTCTCTTCTTTGTCATCACTTCCCTCTTATGTTCCCATTTCTTTAGTTTCACCAGTACCATTCTCTCACCTCTTCTCTCTTTCCTTACAACACTTCGCACTTCCTCTATCTCTACCTATCTTTATCAATCCTTTTTAGTATTTCTTCCACTCCCTCCTTGAGCTTCTTCCCCTCTAATCTTATACCCTTTATCAATATATTTCTTTTTCTTTCTTCTCTATTCTTTCTTCTATTTGTCTCAGCCTTTCCTTCTCCATATTCCCACTATTGCTCCCCCCAGACTCCCGGTTCGAGCTTTCTATTTTTTTTATCCTACCTTGCATCTCCGCTACCTTTTTATTATGATCTTCCCGCTTCTCTTACGTTTTCTTCCAATGACTGCATCCTCCTTTATAACTGTTCGTTGACTTCTTCCCATTTCTTTATTTCTTTCCTGAGTTCAGCCATTTCCCGCCTAATTTCTTTCTTTATTTCCTGTCTGCTTTTTCCAGCCTTCCTTCATAAATCCCCATTACATCTATAAGAACTTGCGAATTTTTTCAGTCTTTCCTCTTTCATTGGATCTATAGTTTCACTTGCGTTTCCTTCGTCTCCTTACTATTCTCGTCCTCTAAAAAACTCTGCTTTTGCGAAGGAGATCTGAATATTTTTGCATATTTAAAGCGTGAACCCGTATCGCCCATTTTCTTCTCTGCTTCCCCTCTCCCCTCTCTTTTTTTTGCTAAAAGCTTCAATTAATACCACGCTTTTGCTTGTCACAAATCTGAAACCAACCTAACCTCAACTTCCACAAAAATATGTTTCAATACTTAAAAATATCTTCATCCCCATTTCAATCTTACGATCTCTTAATATATCTCTGACATACCAACCCATCTACATGCTTCCACAATCCACTCACCTCAAAAATCACCAAAAATATTTAAAACACTCAGCTTCAACAATTCCCACTGCCGCTAACGGAAATCCGGATAATTATGGTTGTAATTACTAATTTTTAAAACCCTTTTCATTTATTTAAAAAATGATTTCGTACCAAAGTAAGAAGAAAGTAGCTACTGCTTCTTATTTCGAAATTTATGGCAAATATAGGAGCACAACATATATATTTTTTAGCTGTAACTTTTTCTGCGAATCCGGGGACCAAACTACAACACCCTGATGTTCAACTTTAAAAAAAGAGATCTACACAATTTTGCATTAATAGTTCTAGACCCTGCTGCGTTTTTTGGCAGGTGAAAAGTTAACACGATAAAAGTTCATGGAAATGAAAGTTCACACGTGGACGATTAAGAAACGGCCCCTTTGCCAGTCACATGCCCGTCAAAGGTGCGATAAAATGGGATTCTTAGCGGTCGATTTATGTAATATACACTTGTTGCTTTGTAACGCAATAAAATCTTTACCACATAAGCAATTAGTGTTTTAGGAAAATGTACTATTGCCACCCTCCACCCCGTCAATGACCTCCGGAAAAGGGGCCTAGAGGGCGTGATTGCAGTTAACTAAGTGTATATATTGAGTAACACAATAAGACAAATACGAAATGAAATCTGAAAGCTATTTTTAAACGAAAAACGTATTGCCAAGGTTCAACATGACAGAAATTTGCGGCAAAGGTATTTGTTTGTGGAATTTATTTGCTTATACTGAATTACCAGTAACTTGCAATGACGTAATTTTTGGAAATAGAGCATTCAGACAGTTTTCAAGAAAATAATATAATATGTATACTTTGATACTATAAGATATATGTGTTAAAAGAGACTTTGAATACATTATCAAGAATTAAAGTAAGGTGCGAATAATGATGAATGATCAAGTTTCGTGGGTAAAAAATTTGTTGAAAAAATATGTTAAAACATTTTTCGAACAAAATTTGAAAAAAAAATGAAAAAAAGTTTGAATAAAATTTTTTGAAATAAAATT
>JAAAKG020135269.1:0-13581 GCA_010014905.2 Druon quercuslanigerum
ATTAAAAAATCTGTATTAGTTTTGAAGATATCGCGAGTTAAGTTTTGAAAAATGTATTAAAATTTTGACTCTCGGAGTTCGCATCTCTCGTTCTGTGACGTTATCCCCTCCCTTTCCTACTAGGCTGTGCTAGTCCACGCGCTTGTTCGGTTCTGCTTTCCGGAGGTTCAATTATACAAATGTAAATTGTTTAAATAATGGAAATATATGTTTTAAAAAAGTATTGCTCTTAACATTCATCGACTGCATCATGCATTCCGACAAAGAATTACATTTTACGATGTACAGATAAAAAATATTGTTTAAAAAAATAATACCGTTGCGAAATACTATGGGTTCATTCACTATGGGTGAATATTAGGAGCGCTTTGCTTTCTCATATGTATCAAATTTCGCTTCCTCACAGGGGGATGTTTTTTTATAACAAAAGAAAAAAAATCAGAAAATCAGAGAGATCATCAATAGGTCTATCAATGTATTTTGTTATAACGAACAACATTTAGCTTATGGTACTGCTACATTCCAAATTAAGGACGTTGAAAGTTGGACCTAACATAAAAATTGATTGGCTTTTTTATTATATGAATACTAGAATAACATCTTTTTTCAGTTAATTAGTAACTATTCCTGTTTTAAATAAAATCTGTAATCGCAGTAAAAAAATCGGCTATTTTCAATCATTTTGTATAAAACGCGTTTTGTTTTATTTTAATCCGAACGTAAAAAAATGGTTTGCACAAAAACTATTGAAATTAGCCAATTTTTCAATCCGAATGCAAATTTGATTGTAAACCGACATAGGCTATAATTATCTGATTATCTCATACTTCACGGATAAAATATGTTCTGTAAGAAGTGTGGAATTAGTCCAGGAGTTTTGGGTACCAAAAAGGTGGAGATTTTGAATGACTTTTAATAAAATATTTCAAACTTTTCGATACTATGTGTAAACGAGTCTTGTAATTTTCGATAATAAAGTTAATTATATCTATTTTTAAGGATGATCCAAATTTTTTTCCTCTTCTAGTAATAATGGAAATACACAAGCCGATTAAAGTCCTAAACCGTTCATTATTTCCTGAATTTTTAAGAGTAAAAAAAATAAAAAAATAAATGTGATATCTTCTTTTCTAACTAACAATTCGGATTATTTGGGCTCCAATTTAAGGAAATAAAAAACGAATCTTCAAAAAAAGACTTAAATTTTCAAACAAATCGGTAAATCTAAAAAAATTTAATTTATAACAAGTTAGTTCAACTTATGACCAAATGGTTAAACTTTAAACCAAAAAAATAAATTTTCTACAAAAAAGATAAGTATTCTGAGAAAAAACACGAATTTTCAAGAAAATACATTAATTTTCAACAAAATTTCTGAATTTCGAAGCCTACAAGTTTAATCATCTACCGAAGAGTTAAAGTTTTAACCCAAATAAATGATTTTTCAACAAAAAAGAGTTAATGTTCAACCAAAAATATGAATTTTGTACAAAAATGTGTAATTTTCAACTCAAAAATATGATTTTTAACAATAAAGGTTATTTTCTGTCAAAAGGTTTAACATTTAAAAAAATATTTCACTTTTTAAGCATTTAATTATAAGAGTAGTGAAAACACAAAAATTAATGCAATAGGGTAAACAGGGATATTACCGACACCTTAAGAAAAAGTTTTTAGAAGAAGGAGAATATTAATTTATATGCTAATTGGTTGAGAACAAAGATCATTTCATCTAAAAGGGCAAATTTTTTCCATTTTCAAATGGTACCCAGCGATATAATTATTCTTTGCCAAACTATTTTTATATTTATTTAAAAATAATTGATTTACATTCAGTGAACGACACTATATTTCCAGTGAACCATACCCTACATGTAGTGAACGACACCGTTACCGATTTTGAATTTAAACGAATTTAGAAAGGTATTTGTAAGCAATATTATGTAATTTAGTTGCTTTGGACAATAAAGAACATAATTTTGTATAATTATGGGTGTTTTTAAAAGAAAGGATGAACTTTTTGTTGAGAAAAAATAACTTCGATATTGTGTGGTTGTGTGCTTTTGATTAGTTTACGAATTTGTCAAGTTTCATCTGGGGTGTCAGTGATTAGTTTTTGAGGTTCGGAAATCCAAAATCAATTAAAAATATATTGAAGCTTAAAAATTCTTGGAAGGCGATGTCCTAGGAATGAAGAAGGGAAATATCAATCATAGCAACATGAATATCTATAAAAAATGCGTATAATTATCTATAAACTTCCTTTCTTTGGGTGTCGTTCACTAAGAGATACGTATGTCGTTCACTGGTTTTGAAGGTAGGATAAAAATATTTCAAATATATTAAATCTACTCAAATTTGAAACTAATATTTAATTAATTATATTTCAAAGCATAATCATCTAGCCTTTGAAAGTACTACAAAATAAGAAATGCCTTTTCTTCAAACTTTCAAACTAGTTTCAAATTAATAATATGGCTAATTTTTGTAGTGTTAATATGTCCTTCTGCAGGTGGCAACAAAAATGTTATTTAATGAATATAAATTCAGTAATTTTATGCTGAATAAATATTGAAATACAAATTACATGAATAATAGGTTATTCATACATGTACAGAATCTATTTTATATCTGGAATTTTATTAAAAGCACTTGCATTGCAGTGTCGTTCACTAGAAGAGTGTCGGCAATACCCCTGTTTACCCTTTCTTCTTTTATAACTAAAAAAATAGATTTTTTGAGCTTCAATTACAATTCATTTTGATATGTGTATTTCAATTTATTTTAACGCAAAATATTTATCTTACTCATATTATCAATCTTCCAGCAATTATAAAACTCACAAAAAGTAAACGTGTACTGAACTTTCGACGCGAGTATACAGTAATAAATTTAAAGTAAATTCACATAAAAAATAATTAGATGAGATAGTCATAATATGAAATTTAAATGAAACATGTCAAAACAATATTCCACGTTGAAGTAAAAAAATAAAATATCACTTGGGGCACTACCAAGTTTTGGTCCGGCACTGGTCGTTTCTCACAAGCGGTGAGAATTTTGCTGGTTAGAATGTAAGGACCATTTCGACTGATATATCCAGCGTGCGATATTATGCGTTAGAGAATTGCGTTTTATGTAGTAGTGTTAAGTTATAGTTTATAGAATTAGGGTTTCTTTGCGTTAGATAATTGAAGAAGACGTTTCTCGTGTGTTAACTGTGTGAACTTTGTAATGTAAACAAAATACTACAAATCTGGTGTTCTGCGTCGCAGCATGACTTTTTTATTTGCTTTAGAACCCTTTATATTTTCCCAGACTGTATTGGAAATTATATTCGCTGCCTCTTCACTTTTTTCCAGACTGACTTAAACATTTTAGTGTCCCCAGAATCTTTTTGCTTTATCCAAATTTGCTAGACAGTCTAGGAATTTATGTGGTTCTTTCTTGTAGTCAGTATTAAATATCTTGTAAATATTCAAAGAAGGAGGCTTTCAATTGTTATAACATTTGGGTACCCGTCCAAGATTTCCAGACTGAGTTCTACACTTTTTAAAGGACACATTTTTTCCGTGTTAAAGTACTAAAATTTAATATTCATGAATTTACAGTGCTTTATATAGTACAATTTCAAATATAAGTGTAAAATTGAAAATTGCAAACTTTCAAAACCTTATGACAAACAATTTTCATATTCATGTTTTGTGAAGTGATTTTAAAAGATTTGAAGATATTTCATAGTATTTTGTATGGATTTCAACTAATTTTATAAGCCTTCAAAGGATGTAGAGAAATTTGCACGATTTTGTGAAAGGCTTCGATGATTTTAAGAAGACTTCACGCTATATTACAAAATTTCTGAAGGTTACAAGGGTTTCAAAATATTTCAAGAGATTTCAAGTGACTTTTCAAAACCCCAAAGTATTTTTAAAAAATTCGAGACATTGCAAAAAATGTCAAGATATTTCTATAATGATTTCGAGGGAGTTCAAAATAGTTAAAGTGATTTTTAATCATTCTAAGGAATTTAAAAAGATTTCTAGCGATTCCTAAATATTTCAAAAAATTTCATTGGGACTCTGATCTTTTCAGATAATTTCAAGAGGTTTAAAAAATTATGAGAAATATCAAAGGATTTGAAAAGAAATTAACGGAATTTCATGGGCTTTCAATATTTTTCAATTGATTATGAAAAGTTCAATTTTCTTTGAAGTTCTTCAAAATATATATATATATATATATATATATATATATATATATATATAGGATATAATGACTTCCAAAAATTATCAAGAAATTTAAAGAAATTTTGAATGGTTTAAAAGGTTCTAAAATATGCGATAGTAGCCAAGCCCTCATTTAAATCTAAAGATAAATAAATAATTATCTGTGTTATTCGTATAGGTTTTGTCGTCAGTTACTATAGAAGCTTTTTTATTTAGATTTGACTAATTAAACCCTTTTAAGTGCAACATAACTAAGAACATGACATGGAACCATTCAGTAATCGTGAGCATAGCGCTCTTGTTTTTTGACCTGTATGTTAAAATTGAAGGTGTTAACAGTTTAACCATTTTTTTGTTGCGTAGGTCGTAAACGTGTTACAACCACCGACGGTGAAGGTTGTCGCTGCGCTGTGCGTCGTGAGGAACAGCGTCGGCGAAAATTGCTATGTCTCAGACGAAGTGATTGCTGCCAAGTCAGGTGTGAGGGTTCGAATCGGGAATACTGACGCCGAAGGCCGCATGGCAATGGCCGATGCACTATTTCACATTAAAGAAATGGCACTCTGTTCAGTAAATCCACACATCTTTACCATCGCCACACTTACTGGTCATGCAGTACTTGCAGCGGGTACAGGATACTCCGTAAGTATTTTTAACCCTTAGACTTAGAACCCTTAGAAGCGAAATTTTCTTTAAATGATGCATGGACTTAAACGTTTTTGACAGAAGTCAGTTGTTGAGAAACTGTATCTTGAATAAATTTTAATTTTGTCAACAAATTTTTTAATTGAGATTTCTATAGATCACCATAAATCTCAGGTCTACTTTTTTTTGAGAATTAGATTTTTGAGAAAATTCTTTCTTTCTCCTGAAAAATTCTCCTGAAGGACTTACATGCTTTTGCCGCGACATCCTTTAGTTCCAAAATCTTCGAAATGAATCTTAATGTATTGCATTTTCCACAAAATAGTCAAATTTTTTCCAAAAATAAGGTATTTTCCACACAAAAAAATTCATTCCAAACAGTAACTAAATTCTCGATTCAACAATACATGATACATAAGAAAAAATGATTTCTCTCTGTATGCATTTCTTTATGTCTGCATGCTGTAGGCACGATTCCATACATAATGTCGACTTAGTCCTCGCGTCAATTTTGTATAATATTGGTATCCGAAAAAACATTAAAAATGACCGCAAACCCAAAATTTAACAAGACATTCATGTTCAGCACCTTTTTTTACATTATATGAATACACCTCGATTATATTGGACGATGAAGTAGAAAAGAAAACCACAATTTTCTAGAACATATCGATAAAGATAGGGAATTAGGGCCTACTTTAATTTAAAAAAAAAAGAAATAATAAAATTAGTAACGCATTTTGTGGAAAGCCCCTAAGCTAATTAAAAAAAATTAAATTTAACAACTGGTCCTACAATGTACAGAATCCTGCAATCAATATTGCTCGCTGCATAAATCGTTGTATCTAAAAGTATTAATGACAGACTCGATTATTATTCGCAAGTTTCTTTATTTGTTTGCAAGAATATCCTGTGATTTAACGACCCATTTTTAGCACTTTTATGCAATCCCTTGTACGATAGTACTGCGGTATCTACTTTGCATTTCTAACTACGTATGACCCGTTTTTTATTTCTCTTTATTTGGCACGTTCTTTCGTCCTCTTCGTCATTGTATGTTCTTGCATGCACCGTTTCCTATTTTTCCGACACACCGCACTTACCTAATAATTCACTTCTCTACCTTCTTTAGATAATTACGAAAAGACTCTTCGTCTTTGATCATCATGAGAAGCCTTTCTTTTACCAATCTAGCCACTCTCTCCTTCTGAGTATACATTTTCAGAGCCGTTGTAATAACAAAGTGCAGCAAAACGCTCGAAGTTAAAAAAGCACTTGTGAGAAATTTACGGTGTACAGAATTCCTGTCTCAAAGAATAAAAAGTTTTTTTTAAATATTTTAAAATCCTTTTCGTGAAATTTGAAGTAGTAAAATTCAGACAATGAGGTTATATGCGGGTCTAGAAACTGCTGATCCTTCAGGGTATTTGCTCTTTCTCTCAAACTGTCGTCATGAATTTGCCAGTTTAGCACCATAGGAAGTGATATGAACTTCTATTGTTACTGGTAGTCGTATCCTTATATGCTTACATAAGCGGAGATGAATGTAATGAATCAAACCTCATTTTGTAAAACTAATAAAGACCAGTCGCTGGACTTAAAACCTAAATTTTTATAAAATAATGGTTATTTTTAGAATTTTTACAGCAACCCATAATAAAACTTCCTTAATGGTTCAATATATTAAATTTTAGTCTTAGATTGGACACTCTTTATCATTTTTCAAAGAATTAATTTTTTGCCCCGCGTTAGAGAAACTTCAACTTTAGCTCGTTTCTTCGCTTAAATAGAACCCAGTTATTAGAACCCCAATTAATAGAACCCAGTGAGAAAAATCGAACTATTTTTTATTGAATAATAATTATTTTTTGATAAGAATTCTACTTTTTTTGTCAAAAGTTATCCAGCATTGTTGAAAATTTAACTGCGTTCAAAGAAATTCGTCTTTTTGGCTGGAAATTTTTAGTATTTGGCTTAAAATTTAACAACTTCGTTCAAAGTTATCCGTTTTGTTGAAAATTTAACTGTCTTTAAAGAAATTATTCTTTTTGGCTAGAAAATTCCACTATTTGGTTAAAAAATTGGTTAAAAATTCATCTCCTTTAATTGAAACATCAATTATTCGGTTGCAAGTGCAACTGTTTCGTTTCAATTTTTTTCTAATATTTATCTTTTTAAGTTGCTAATAAAATTTAATTGTCTGCTAAAATATTTCTCTTTGCCTTTTTAATTTTTAACCTTTTGGAGCAGAAATTCATCTTTTATGGCAAACACTTATCCGTTTTGATTGAAATATCATCTTTTTCGGATAAAAATTAAATTTTTTGTTGAAAATTAAACTCTCAAAAAAAAAATAATCCGTGAGCTTTGAAAATTCTACTATTTGGTTGAAAATAATCTGTTTTGGTAAAAAAAAATTTAATTAATCATTGTAGTGTAATAATTATGCTGCCTGCTAAAAGAATCTTCTTTTTGGTTGAAAAATTCAACTATTTGGTTGTAAAAGCAACTGTTTGTGGTTAGATTGCAATCTTTTTTATTTGAAAGTTTGATTATTTTATTGAAAATCCATCTTTTTACGTTGATAATTCTACTATTGTGATTGGCCAGAGCACCTCACAGTGGGGACTGGTCGAACCTAATTGACCAATGAAGTCTTTTTTTTTAATCCGGAAGAACGGAAAGCCAAATCGGACTGGTGTTGGTGTATCCTAATAATATCAATATGGACAATTGATACAACACCAATCCGATTTGGCTTTCCGTCTTTTCGGATTAAAAAAAAAGACTTGTTTGGCCAATTAGGTTCGACCAGTCCCCACGGTGAGGTGCTCTGGCCAGTCACAGGCATCGCAGAGAGTATACATAAAAACCACATAACCTGATACCTCAGTTTCAGGTCAGTCCTGAAGAGGTGAACTGCAATGTTCACGAAACGTCGACAAAATTCGTCGTTTTTTGTACACGATTGAAACCCGAAATATCTCTTTTGATCAAAATGAATCATTGGAAAAGCATTAAATCTATATGGTGAAAAATTAAACTATTTTTTTAAAAAGACAATTCAGTAAAACTTATATGTTTCTCATGTTTAAAAAAATTTATTTCAATATTTAGATGAAAAATCAGTTTATTTTACCTGTTTCGAAAACATTTTGAGCTGTAATGGCTGAAATTAAAAAAAAATATCTTTATTTCTCTGACCGAGAAACAAAAACATTTTAATGGAAACTTTTTCCGACGACGTTAACGTTTTTTAATCTAATAGGCCTCATAGCTTTAATTTGAAAAGTTCAAAATTCAGAAGAGTTTAATTTTGGCTATTTTAATTTGCAGTTTAGTCTTAGGTACTTCAAGTTAAAATGACCATTGCTAAAGGAAGAATCTAGTCTGGCCATTCTTTAAATTGTTTTCTAAAATCTAGGAAAATAGGTCTTTCATTAATTTCTGCAACTCTTTACGGAGGCTTCTGAGCGTACTTTAGACAAAAATAATGTATATCGATGGGTTCTACGAAGGGTAGGCTATCTTTTCGTTACTGTTAAGAATTAGGCTAACTTCGTTTCGCTATACACACATTACTTTTCGAAAAATTTCTTACGAATTCGAAACTCGAGTATTTTGTATTACAGTTTTTAATTCAGGCTCCTATAACTTTAGGAATAAAAAATTTCTAAAGATTTTATTTCTCTTAACACTTATACGTGTTTACTTCTTAACAGTAACGAAAAGATAGTCTGTTCTTCGTAGAAACCATCGACATTAAATCTGTTTATTTAACAGTAGTTTCTTACAGTTATAATGCTTGCTTTTTCTTCAGGAAAAATTTATTATTCTCATTTAATCCTAATGAACAAGGCCTCATTTTATTCTTTGAAGGATTCTGAACAATCCTATTTAGGTGGGTTTTTTTTGTTGTATTTAATTCAGAAATCATACCGTTATTATTGTTATAATGAATGGTAGTTTAAATGTTAGTTAAAACCACCTAAATAGAATTGTAGAGAATCCTTGAAAGAATACAAATAGGGCCTTGATCACAATAGGATTGAATACGAATTTTTAGTTTCCCCTTAAGAAAAAACTAAAAAGTAGGCTTAGAAGTAGGTTTAGAGGCTTCCTTCAAGATTTGAAGTCGGGGGCTTTTCCCTTAAGCTACTAGTGAGATCGAAAAAACAATCATTTTCAAAAATACACGCAATAATTTGCCAGGTGATACGTATCTGATATGAAATCTGTATTAACATCAGAGAATAACATAAATTCTTAACGCCTTTTCAAGCTAGATTAAACTTTAATTTACAATTTTTTAAAGGAGATTGTGAAGGTGAATGAGATTATCTTTTTTCAGAAAAAAATGTGATAAAAATATTTGTAATTTAAAGCTTTATCTAGTCTGAAAATATGTTAAGAATTTATGTTATTTCCTGATGCTAATGCTGATTCCTTGAAAAATTTGAATACGTGACACCTAGCAAAACAATGCGTTTATTTCTGAGGAAGGATTCTTCTTTCGATCTGTCCAGTAGTAGCACTAAACCGGCAATCGGAAGTTCTGTGGTTCGATTCCCAGCTGACCGAAGGAGATCTTTTGTAAGAAAAGATTTAATTACAAAAATTTTAATTTATAGCTCCATATAGTCTGAAAGGCTTATGTAAACGGCAATCTATTTTAATGCAGGTGGTAATGGATAATGCAGTTGCAAGACTGGTCAGCAACGGACAGAAGCTTCAAGCTTCTGGTGAAGCCTTGGGAGATCCCTTCGAAATTTCTCGTTTACGCAGGGAGGATTTCAAATTTCATGAAGGTCGCGCGGAGGGTGACGACGTTATTCAGGGAGTCAGCAAATCAAGTTCCCAATTAGAAAGAGGACACCAGGGCCCAGCAGCTTTTCTCATTATTGCATCTGGCCTTGACAAGGTATGTGGAATTTAGAAAAATGCCATAATTTCTGATGCTAGATCCATAATAATCTTCAAAATCATTAATTAAATTTGTCCACATTGAAGCTTCTACGTTTCCGCTCACGCATCGCGTGCTTATTATTTTTCTACCATCCAGTTTGAAATCTTATAAAATTCTGTTTCCTTTTAAGGTGGTTTAAATTAAATATAAATTCTTTACTTCCAATCGAAATACAAAATTCTTATTTAAAACTAGATGCAGTATCGTTGATGTTCCTAAAAAAAGAAACTAATTACAGTTACAGTTCCTTTTCTATATACGGAAACACATGTGAGCAATTAAACAGTTTCTAAAAAATAAATCAACAATGTTTTTTCTACTGCTCACACTTGCAGAATTTTTAATTGCGAATCGATAAAAATGAATAATTTTCAATTTTTAGTCTTCAAAATTGAATATTTATAAAATTAAAAAATTGTACTGTTCCAAAAAATCCATTTTAATTTGCATAATTGAATATTCAAGGCTCTTTAATCAAAAATATTCAAACCGAAATAATTTTAAATCGCAAATGATCTACTTTCGAAATTTTTTCAATTTAGAAGATTTGATTTAAAAACTTTTGAGTTTTGATCTTTAAAAATTGTCAAATTTTAAAAATTTTTATTCACACATTTTTAAAGTTAAAGAAATATAATCTGAAAATAGTTCAATTGAAATAATATCCAGTGATGCAGTTTTAAGTTTACAAAATTAGAAATTCTTTAATTTCGATGATTTGCGATCAAAATTAATTTTAAGTGTAAGATTTTGAATTAAAAACTTGCCTTTTCGTATTCAAAATCACCAAAATTTAAGAAATTATATTTATAAACTTTTAACATTGAACAGTTTTCAAGTCTATCTCTTTAAAATTATAAAACTTTAAATTGTAAATATTTTAAAAAGAAGTTTTTAATTTTGGCAATTTACATTTGAAAACTATACAAGTTTTAATTTTACAAATATGTAATTATATACTTTTGATTTGAAATTTCTTGAACTTGAAAGATGTGGAATTAGAAACTTGAGTATTGATTTTCAGTTATTAAAATGATCAAACTCTAAGAATTTCAAATGAACATTTAAAAATTATTTAAATTTTAAGTTTTACATTCGAAGTTTCTTCAATTCGGAACATTTAGAATTGTGAAATTTACTTCTTCTTCTTCTTTATTCATAATGTGTTCCCTAAGGGTTTACATGACTTTCATACCTTACAATATTTCCGCTTACATAATAAACAACAAAAAGAAAATTTCTACCTTAATATTTACAAATATTTACAACTAATTACATAAAGTCTTATTGTGAAATTTACTTTAAATCTTTAAAATCATCAATATTGAAGCATTTTTAATTTAACATCTTTAAAATTGAAGAGTCTTTAATTGTAAATCTTCAAAATTGAACTATTTGAAAAAATACATTTCAAACTGCATCATTTTCAATTATATACATCAGAAGTTGAATCAATTCAAATTGCAAATCTTGAGGATTGATCTGATTCAAAAAAATGTTGCAAGACTTATAAGTTTTAACTATAAACATTTTTAATTAAACAAGTTGGCGAATTTTAAGTTTGAATATCTAAAAAATGGATTAGTGTTGAAAATAGAATACACCAGTGTGACCTACAGATATTATTATATAAAATCCTAAATTAAACTTATTAATTTTTTGTTGTTCTTTTTCGTGCTGAGATAAAGTCGTACATTTAAATAAAAGTTACAGATTACTGAATCCCGATTAAAATTACAATGAAAATTGAATAAAAGCCGATGTAAATATTATAATATTTATTTTAATTAATTATTATTAACTATATTTCATAGGACTTTAAATTGAGGCATGTATTTATATTTGATAAGTAGGCAATCAAAATAAGAAACATGTAATAAGCGCGTAATTTTTAATAGTTTAAAAATAATTTCTCAATGAGTTGATTATCATCTCTCAGTCTCAAAAACAGAGTAATAATACTATAATTTTATATATAATTCAGTATAGAATTCAATATTATTTAATTCTCTTTTGACTTTGATATTCTCCATTAACCCTTTTTAAATAAAAAATGTCCAATCTTATTTTTCTTACTTCCTTTTTTTTCAATTTCTAGAAAGAAATTAAAACTCTGGTTAAAACCCGGAATTTACTTTTTTCGAAGAGTATTTCTCATGATCTATCACATTACGATATTTTTATATCATTAAAAAATAACAAAACACATAGATTTTGATACCAAGGGAGATAATGGCATCGTTTTTTTTAACGCAAGCTTAATCTGCAGAATGCAAATTGCGCGTTGTCTGTTAGCGAAAAGGGCAAAGTATGAATAACACGGGGTAATAAAATATTCGCGCAGATTAAAACGAATCTTTAACCTGGCAATCCGGAATACTATTTCCTCCCTTGTTTATTCGTACCTGGTATCTAGTATCAATATGTTCCAATTTTTTCTGATGCCTTTCGATTCTCAAGCATTGATGTATCGAAATTTCTGCACATGTGATATACTCCATCATGCAGGACCGCTTTCAAATAAACATATCCCAAACATGTGACGCCCTTCGCTACTCTGGACAAGTATCATAGCCAGATGGTACACTCAACTTCAGGGATCATTCAATATATAAATCGTTAGTACTCTAAAGAGACGAGATTCCAACACTACGTGTACTTCAAAACTATCGATAGAATACTTTACATCATGTAGATCTCGCCCTATTTATCGGCATTTCAATGAGGGCAGTGGTCAGAATCTCACTAGAACAACTAAACTAGTAAGTTCTAGGCAGATCCCTTTAGGACACTGTTAGGATTTTTCTTCGTTTCGACTGAAAAGCTATGTGCGTCTATAGTTTGGCCCCAATCTTGTCTACTGGCCAGGCTTTAGTTGTTCTTGGTTAAGATAAGAGACCAAAAAGTTCTAGTAAAGAACTGGTTGGGCTTTAGTCAGCATACTTGCAAATTTTTTTGGCATATGCAAATTCGAAACTTAGACGTTTTTTCAACTTCCTGTGGGTGTTCTACTCTGCTACAAGAGTGTTCTATTGGGTTGCTCGTGCACTTTGATATTATTATAACATTTGACGACTTTATAAACAATTGAAAATTCAGAATGTGAGGGATAGCACCCATGACTTATAAAAGTTATTTTTAATAACTTAATCATTGGAACAATTGCTGAAAATGGAAAGAACAGCAGAACAATAGGTCAACTAACTGGAACAAATTAATGTTTTACATTTTTTTAACTTTTGGGTGCTAACTTCACAGACGTCAGGTACGGAACTAAATAAAATATCTCTATAGTCGCGGCTGAAAAAGTAGAATTATTTTAGTTCCTGAAAATTTTCGTATTTTAGAGAGGCTCAGGCAAGCAAAATTATTAATAAAAACAGGTTTTTCAGTTTAAAAATTTTATAATGCAAAACATGGATGTAATAATGCAATTTCTGTATTTCGGGCACGTCGATTTCTCTTCGTTACCAGACCTACAAGAACTAACTGTTGCTGATGCCCTTCAGGCAGCCGGATCCTTGGACCCTGACAATTTTTTTTTTGGTGTGGATACATGTATCCTATTTATTATTATTATTACACCATGAAGCCGTTTTCCTTTCGGGGTAGGCGTGACTCACTTGGTGGGGAGCGGAGTAGTGTGATGAAGGGGTTATAAAATTTTTAGATTGATATGGAATTCTCGTGTCATTTATTTAAATAACACGTTCACTCCGCAACACTGCTCCGACCCAGGTTGCT